>WNWK01014737.1:0-50255 GCA_009830355.1 Cherax destructor
GGACGTGAGGAAGGGGAGACATCCGGGAGCGAACGGAAAGATTCCTGGATACATGAACCTGGGGAAGGCAAGAATACAGGTTGGTGAGGCTGACCTTGAGGAAGTGAGGAAGATGAAACATCCGGAGGCGGACGGATGGATTCCTGGATACATGAACCTGGGGAAGGCTGAGGCTGGAAGGCAGACATGAGTACACAGAGAGGCGAGGCTGACCTTAGGGAAGTGAGGAAGGGGAGACATCCGGGGGCCCACGGATGGATTCCTGGACACATGAACCTGGGGAAGGCGAGGGGGGGTGGACCTTAAAGACGAACCACTGGCCTCCACGTGGCAAGGTCTGGTAACTCAGAGATAAATCTGAGGCTGACAGTGGTCGTAAACCACTTTGAAACATCCTTCAACAGAGTGGGAGTTAACCTTAATCGATGCACCAACAACACGGAGTCTAATATCGATTCATAGCTACAGTGTTAACAAGATCAACATAGTAATCTACGTCCATCTGTAAATACCTAGCTTTGGATCAGTGATATATATTTGTTTTCATTTTTAATTTTTCTTAAGATAGGATAATTAGTCATATTTACGTATTTATTATTTACATTTCTTTCTATTAAAATAAAGTGTTTATTGTTATTGTTATTATTGTCTTTTTCTATTATACTTTTCCTAAGAAGATGGCAACAACCTTCACAATGATCTTATTAACGATTATCATACTTACGATTACGATGGGATCTGCGTTTATGATTTTTTTCTTAATAATGTACAACGTGCTCAGAGTATATATATTCCCAGAGAAAAATTAGGTCTAATAATAACGATCCAAAATGGGTTAACAGGAGGCTAAAGCATCTATTAGGGGAGAAAAGGGCAATTTATAGGCGCATCAAAAGAGGAGAGGTTAACCTTATTGACCAATATGTTCAACTTAAAAGAGAAGTAAAAAAGAGGATTAGAAAAGCTAAACGTGACTATGAAATTAGAGTTGCTAATGAATCAAAGACTAATCCAAAAGGGTTCTTTCAAGTGTATAGGACGAAGGTGAAGGAAAAAGTAGACCTCTGAAAATTGGGAATGGACAGCTGACGGATAACGAACTGGAAATGTGTTCCCTATTTAATGACTATTTTTTGTCAGTTTTTACACGGGAAGACATAAATGAGATTCCAGAAATTAATAATTATTTAGTTCCTGAAGAATTCAAATTAACTAATATTACTGTCAGGAGGGACATGGTTATCAAACAGATAGATAAACTGAAGCAAAATAAGTCCCCGGGACCCGACGAGTTGTTTTCCAGGGTACTTAAAGAATGCAAGATGGAACTTAGTCAGCCATTAACGAGTGTGTTTAATACGTCCATTCTAACTGGTGTTGTGCCAGAGATGTGGAAGATAGCTAATGTAGTTCCTATAATCAAATCAGGGGATAAGTCCATTCCTTCAAATTACCGTCCAATAAGCCTGACGTCTATAGTAGGCAAATTATTAGAATCAATTATAGCTGATATTATTAGAAGTCACCTTGAAGAACATAATTTTATTAATGAATCTCAGCATGGGTTCACGAGAGGTCGTTCCTGCCTGACAAATTTACTGACGTTCTTCAGTAGAACATTTGAGGCAGTAGACAGTGATAAAGAATATGATATTGTTTATTTGGATTTTAGTAAAGCCTTCGATAGAGTACCTCACAAGAAACTATTAAGAAAAGTGGCAGCTCTTGGCATAGGAGGTAAAGTTCTATCATGGATAGAGGCATGGCTTACCAACAGAAAGCAGAGAATTTCCATTAATGGGGTCAAATCTGAATGGGGATTAGTCACTAGTGGCGTTCCACAGGGATCAGTTTTAGGCCCTCTGTTGTTCATAATTTACATTAATGACCTTGATGAAGGAATTACAAGTGACATGAGTAAATTTGCTGATGATACAAAAATAGGCCGTATGATTCATTCTGAGGAGGATACCAGTGAACCCCAGGAGGATTTGGACAAATTAATGTCTTGGTCTGAAAAATGGCAGATGAATTTCAATGTGGATAAGTGTAAGGTACTAGTTCTTGGTAATGGAAATAGCCCTCGAAGCTATAAATTAGGTGAATGTGAAAAAGACTTGGGAGTTATGGTGAGCAGAAATTTAAAGCCAAGACAGCAGTGTCTAAGTGTGCGCTACAAGGCTGACAGATTACTAGGATTTATTTCAAGAAGTATAAGTAACAGAAGTCCAAAAGTTATTTTACAGCTCTGTACATCACTAGTGAAGCGAGGCCTCATTTAGATTATGCCGCTCAGTTTTGGTCTCCTTACTACAGGATGGATATAGATTCATTGGACAACATACAAAGAAGAATGACTAAAATGATTTACTGTATAAGGAATCTCCCGTATGAAGATAGACTTAGAGCGTTGAATCTCCACTCTCTGGAGAGAGGTAGAATGAGGGAAGATATCATCGAGGTGATGATGGGGATAAACAAAGGTGATATTAATAAAATACTGAGGGTGTCGAACCAGGTAAGAACCAGAAATAATGGATTTAAGTTAGATAAGTTTAGATTTTGAAAGGATATAGGTAAGTACTGGTTTTCAAACAGAGTTGTGGATGCGTGGAACGGTCTTCCGAGTAGGATGATCGAGGCTAGGACCTTGAGTAGCTTTAAAAAGAGATTGGACAAATATATGAGTGGGAAGGGTTGGGTTTGATTGGTGTAGAGGGCTCGGGAGTAAATTTTTGGATAGTTTAGGGTAGGGGTGGTTTTGATAAGGACTTGCCTTGTATGGGCCAGTAGGCCTTCTGCAGTGTTCCTCCATTCTTATTTTCTTAATTAAGATGGAAATGGAGGAACACTGCAGTAGGTCTACTCATATACTTATCCAATCTCTTTTTAAAGCTACCCAAGGTTCTAGACTGTCACCCTACTTGGAAGACTGTCACATACAGCATTCTCCACCTGACCCAGCATTCTCCACCTGACCCAGCATTCTCCACCTGACCCAGCATTCTCCACCTGACCCAGCATTCTCCACCTGACCCAGCATTCTCCACCTGACCCAGCATTCTCCACCTGACCCAGCATTCTCCACCTGACCCAGCATTCTCCACCTGACCCAGCATTCTCCACCTGACCCAGCATTCTCCACCTGACCCAGCATTCTCCACCTGACCCAGCATTCTCCACCTGACTAAATCCTTTAAATACTCATGTACCTTTTATCCAGGTAGATCTGTTTGTGATTCGATAAAGCCCACTGCGTGGGCGAAACGTTGTCAATAAAGGATCACATTATACTGCTTAAATGTTTATATTTCCACTGATAATTACAATGAGAATTACATACAGTTCAGCTGTGAAGATGCTAGCTGAGTCTAATAAATGACCTCCTGCAACATTGTCCGGAAACACTGCTGCAAACCCAACACCGTCAGAGGATTTAGAACCATCGGTGTAAATTGTAACGGCCCGGGAATAAGACCGGAAATGATTAAGGAAAAGGTTAGCGAGAAGCCAGTGTACGTATTTGAGCTTTTGCACACGACAGCGGGGAAGAAGACACGAACTGTGGGAACCTCACAAAGGGGAAAAGGCAAATAGATTACTGGGATTTATATCAAGAAGTGTTAGCAACAGAAGTCCAGAGGTTATATTACAGCTTTATACATCATTAGTAAGGCCTCACCTAGATTACGCAGCTCAGTTCTGGTCTCCATATTACAGAATGGACATAAATTCGTTAGAAAACATTGATTGAAGACCCTAAAATTACATTCACTTGTAAGACGTAGAATGAGGGGAGACATGATCGAGGTATACAAGTGGAAAATGGGTATTAACAAAGGGGATATAAATAAGGTCTTGAGGATATCTCTCCAAGAGAGAACCCGCAATAATGGATTCAAGTTAGATAAGTTTAGATTTAGAAAGGATATAGGAAAGTATTGGTTTGGAAATAGGGTAGTTGATGAGTGGAACAGTCTGCCTAGTAGGGTTATTGAAGCAAGGACCTTGGGTAGTTTCAAATTTAGGTTGGATAAATTCATGAGTGAGAGGGGTTGGATTTGAGTGGGACTCGCGCATGAGTGGGTAGAATTGTCAAAGCTTATTTCTTGGGTAGCATTGAAAATTGGGTTGAGCAAATATTCTGTTAGTGGGACGGATTGTGAAGGACCTGCCTAGTATGGGCCAACAGGCCTGCTGCAGTGTTCCTCCTTTCTTATGTTCTTATGTTCTTATGTAAGAACATACAAAGAAGGCAACTCAAGAGAAGTCAAAAGCGAGTGAAGACGAAGAGAAAAGAGACGGAGTAAACAAGGACGGCGAACAAATTATGGACCTCTACTAACGTCCGTTACTATGCTGTATGTAGAAGGATCAACTTGTCGGTATTCAATACTCAAAAGAGCATTAAGTTTATTTAAACAAATATATAACCAAATAATGTCGCTCACTGACTTATCTGTGGTCATAACAGACACTTATCTGTGGTATAACAGACACGTATCTGTGGTCATAACAGACACTTATCTGTGGTCATAACAGACACTTATCTGTGGTCATAACAGACACTTATCTGTGGTCAAAACAGACATTTATCTGTGGTCATAACAGACATTTATCTGTGGTCATAACAGACATTTATCTGTGGTCATAACAGACACTTATCTGTGGTCATAACAGACACTTATCTGTGGTCATAACAGACACTTATCTGTGGTCATAACAGACACTTATCTGTGGTCATAACAGACACTTATCTGTGGTCATAACAGACACTTATCTGTGGTCATAACAGACACTTATCTGTGGTCATAACAGACACTTATCTGTGGTCATAACAGACATTTATCTGTGGTCATAACAGACACTTATCTGTGGTCATAACAGACACTTATCTGTGGTCATAACAGACACTTATCTGTGGTCATAACAGACACTTATCTGTGGTCATAACAGACACTTATCTGTGGTCATAACAGACATTTATCTGTGGTCATAACAGACACTTATATGTGGTCATAACAGACACTTATATGTGGTCATAACAGACACTTATCTGTGGTCATAACAGACACTTATCTGTGGTCATAACAGACACTTATCTGTGGTCATAACAGACACTTATCTGTGGTCATAACAGACATTTATCTGTGGTCATAACAGATACTTATATGTGGTCATAACAGACACTTATCTGTGGTCATAGCAGACACTTATCTGTGGTCATAACAGACACTTATCTGTGGTCATAACAGACACTTATCTGTGGTCATAGCAGACATTCTCCACTCATTTCAGATAAACCTATTTGGTTAATAAAATTGACATATGTTAAATTCCACAAGCTAACATCAAGAAAGTGTTTGTTGTGAAGAAAACACGTCAGCAGTGTAAGTTTAAAACTAAGAACAATATTCTTTTTCAGTTATTTTCCAGAACCCAGTAAAATTTGTGCCAAAACCCCCTAAATCCATGAAAGGTTCCAACCACTTCATACTACACATCAATCACTCAGACAGACATTCACATTTGAGCCAAAAAGGGGGAAGATAAGCTCAATTCCTTGGATCAAGAACCCCACATCAATATCAAGGTAATATAAAGCAATGAGGGAAAAATATTGCTATACCATTTCGGGATTAAAAGTGTCAAGATGGCGTCTACTCTCCATTAAGTATAATAAACTCTTTATAAATAGGATAGACGAGTGTTTATATTGTGAAGCCGATCAAAGGCACTTGTCACCACCTGTCACAAGGAAAGAAAATTTAGGAATGGTCTATGTAGCATTGTAAATAAGGCAACGATGCATGCAAATAGTCCCATCAATCTTGCTCAAGATAGATTAGAAAAAATAAAATTTGAAGCCGATCGAATAAGGTATTTCAGAGTGATAAGTGAAACTTTTTGAGAAACAAACGAAAATGTTGATTAAAATGTTCGAAAAAAATATTAATATCTTCTTTCATTTTCTCATTTTCATATATTCTAAATTCTCTAAAATTCTGCATGAAAACATACTTTATTTTAATTGTTTAAAAAGTTGAATTTGAGAAAATTGGTAATAAATCATTTGAATTACTGGGAAGTTCAGATACATTTTTACACACTACCATAACGTAATGAAGAGACATGAAAGAAAGTGTAAAATAAAGCCAGACGGCAGGAGCACCGTGGGAGCACCGTGGGAGCACCGTGGGAGCACCGCGGGAACACCACAGGAGCACCGTGGTACCACCGCGGGAGCACCGTGGGAGCACCGCAGGAGCACCTCGGTAGCACCGTGGTAGCACCGTGGTAGCACCGCGGGAGCACCGTAGTAGCACCGTGGTAGCACTGCGGGAGCACCGCGGGAGCACCGCGGGAGCACCGCGGGAGCACCGCGGAGATATCGTGGGGCTACACGATACAACCTGCTTCCACCACGATACAACCTGCTACCACCACGATACAACATGCTACCACCACGATACAACATGCTACCACCACGATACAACATGCTACCACCACGATACAACATGCTACCACCACGATACAACATGCTACCACCACGATACAACCTGCTACCACCACGATACAACCTGCTACCACCACGATACAACCTGCTACCACCACGATACAACATGCTACCACCACGATACAACCTGCTACCACCACGATACAACCTGCTACCACCACGATACAACATGCTACCACCACGATACAACCTGCTACCACCACGATACAACCTGCTACCACCAGAAATATTGCTGAAACAATTGTAGAAGTTGATGAATGAGACACATGCAACTTTAGGGTATTTTTATTGAAGAAACTTTTCTGCAACTAGTGACTCCATCAGTCCAATACAGAGAAGAACAGTGGAAGATAAGTTTGAGGTAGTCAGTCCCTCAGCCCGGAGATGATGTGATCAGTCCATCAGTCATGATATAAGAGCAACATATGCGCGGAGAAGTGACTTATTCTTCAGAAATGTGAGATGAAGCACTTGAAGCTTCACCGGTGAAGAACAAGAACACAATGTTCGCCAAAGAACTCTACTCTCGACTCTGCAATGGAACTGTCAAATACGCCTCTGTTGTCCCATATAAGTTCACAAAACAAGTCCGTAATTTTGTGAAACAAATCGTTGATGACTTCGACATTATGCAACACTTACATACCTACCAAACCATGTGTTTAGGAAATTCAAGATGGAGTCATTCCAACTTTCACAGTATTACACTGAACTCCTGCACCTGTCTGCGGTACCCGACTTCTCCATAAAGTGCTATGACTGAAGACACTTCTCTCTGGTGCTATTCTTTGCTTGGTTAAGCCCTGGCTCTGTTACTACGACTCTAGACACTCCTCTCTGGTGCTATTATTTGCTTGGTTAAGCCCTGGCTCTGTTACTACGACTCTAGACACTCCTCTCCGGTGCTATTCTTTGCTTGGTTAAGCCCTGGCTCTGTTACTACGACTCTAGACACTCCTCTCTGGTGCTATTCTTTGCTTGGTTAAGCCCTGGCTTTGTTACTACGACTCTAGACACTCCTCTCTGGTGCTATTCTTTGCTTGGTTAAGCCCTGGCTCTGTTACTACGACTCTAGACACTCCTCTCTGGTGCTATTCTTTGCTTGGTTAAGCCCTGGCTCTGTTACTACGACTCTAGACACTCCTCTCTGGTGCTATTCTTTGCTTGGTTAAGCCCTGGCTCTGTTACTACGACTCTAGACACTCCTCTCTGGTGCTATTATTTGCTTGGTTAAGCCCTGGCTCTGTTACTACGACTCTAGACACTCCTCTCATGTGCTATTCTTTGCTTGGTTAAGCCCTGGCTCTGTTACTACGACTCTAGACACTCCTCTCATGTGCTATTCTTTGCTTGGTTAAGCCCTGGCTCTGTTACTACGACTCTAGACACTCCTCTCTGGTGCTATTATTTGCTTGGTTAAGCCCTGGCTCTGTTACTACGACTCTAGACACTCCTCTCCGGTGCTATTCTTTGCTTGGTTAAGCCCTGGCTCTGTTACTACGACTCTAGACACTCCTCTCATGTGCTATTCTTTGCTTGGTTAAGCCCTGGCTCTGTTACTACGACTCTAGACACTCCTCTCATGTGCTATTCTTTGCTTGGTTAAGCCCTGGCTCTGTTACTACGACTCTAGACACTCCTCTCCGGTGCTATTCTTTGCTTGGTTAAGCCCTGGCTCTGTTACTACGACTCTAGACACTCCTCTCTGGTGCTATTCTTTGCTTGGTTAAGCCCTGGCTCTGTTACTACGACTCTAGACACTCCTCTCTGGTGCTATTCTTTGCTTGGTTAAGCCCTGGCTCTGTTACTACGACTCTAGACACTCCTCTCTGGTGCTATTATTTGCTTGGTTAAGCCCTGGCTCTGTTACTACGACTCTAGACACTCCTCTCATGTGCTATTCTTTGCTTGGTTAAGCCCTGGCTCTGTTACTACGACTCTAGACACTCCTCTCATGTGCTATTCTTTGCTTGGTTAAGCCCTGGCTCTGTTACTACGACTCTAGACACTCCTCTCTGGTGCTATTCTTTGCTTGGTTAAGCCCTGGCTCTGTTACTACGACTCTAGACACTCCTCTCTGGTGCTATTCTTTGCTTGGTTAAGCCCTGGCTCTGTTACTACGACTCTAGACACTCCTCTCATGTGCTATTCTTTGCTTGGTTAAGCCCTGGCTCTGTTACTACGACTCTAGACACTCCTCTCTGGTGCTATTCTTTGCTTGGTTAAGCCCTGGCTCTGTTACTACGACTCTAGACACTCCTCTCTGGTGCTATTCTTTGCTTGGTTAAGCCCTGGCTCTGTTACTACGACTCTAGACACTCCTCTCTGGTGCTATTCTTTGCTTGGTTAAGCCCTGGCTCTGTTACTACGACTCTAGACACTCCTCTCCGGTGCTATTCTTTGCCTGTCCTCACTTCTTCACTCTCTCCTTACCTGAGAGTTTCATATCATATGATGGTTTAGACAGATACGATACTTCATTGGTATCGTATACTTCATTGGTCACCCATCAAACCTAAGGATGCAGGCGCACCGTGTGGGCACTCACCCAGTTAGTGATAGGCTCTTGTTCCGAGGAATTTGAGCCATTTCCTTCCTCGGGTCACACCTGATTAGCTCTCATTCCCTCGGTGTTAAATGACACTTCCAGGTTCAATATTCCCCTTAATACATATTTTTTCATAATCTGTAGGAAACATCTATCCACCTTATTTTTTAATGTAAAATATTAAACAATAAGTTATGACAGTAATGAAGAAAAAGAAAAAAAGACGAATTACAACAATAAAAAAAAATACTGGAGCTAAAGTTGAACCCGAGTCAGGTGTGTCAGAGGTGTCACTGTTGACCACTGTACCACAGAGTCGTCAGTGTTGACCACTGCACCACAGAGTCGTCAGTGTTGACCACTGCACCACAGAGTCGTCAGTGTTGACCACTGCACCACAGAGTTGTCAGTGTTGACCACTGCACCACAGAGTCTTCAGTGTTGACCAATGCACCACAGAGTCGTCAGTGTTGACCACTGCACCACAGAGTCGTCAGTGTTGACCACTGTACCACAGAGTCATCAGTGTTGACCACTGTACCACAGAGTCGTCAGTGTTGACCACAGCACTACAGAGTCGTAAGGTTGACCACTGCACCACAGAGTCGTCAGTGTTGACCACAGCACCACAGAGTCGTCAGGTTGACCACTGCACCACAGAGTCGTCAGTGTTGACCACTGCACCACAGAGTCATCAGTGTTGACCACTGCACCATAGAGTCGTCAGTGTTGACCACTGCACCACAGAGTCGTCAGTGTTGACCACTGCACCACAGAGTCGTCAGTGTTGACCACTGCACCACAGAGTCGTCAGTGTTGACCACTGCACCACAGAGTCGTCAGTGTTGACCACTGTACTACAGAGTCGTCAGTGTTGACCACTGCACCACAGAGTCGTCAGTGTTGACCACTGCACCACAGAGTCGTCAGTGT
Organism: Cherax destructor; assembly: GCA_009830355.1. Taxonomy (NCBI): domain Eukaryota; kingdom Metazoa; phylum Arthropoda; class Malacostraca; order Decapoda; family Parastacidae; genus Cherax; species Cherax destructor. The sequence continues at coordinate 9,999 of WNWK01014737.1, forward strand.
TGACCACAGCACCACAGAGTCGTCAGGTTGACCACTGCACCACAGAGTCGTCAGTGTTGATCACTGCACCACAGAGTCGTCAGTGTTGACCACTGTACCACAGTCGTCAGTGTTGACCACTGTACCACAGAGTCGTCAGTGTTGACCGCTGTACCACAGTCGTTAGTGTTGACCACTGTACCACAGTCGTCAGTGTTGACCACTGTACCACAGAGTCGTCAGTGTTGACCACTGTACCACAGAGTCGTCAGTGTTGATCACTGTACCACAGAGTCGTCAGTGTTGACCACTGTACCACAGAGTCGTTAGTGTTGACCACTGTACCACAGAGTCGTCAGTGTTGACCACTGTACCACAGAGTCGTCAGTGTTGACCACTGCACCACAGAGTCGTCAGTGTTGACCACTGTACCACAGAGTCTTCAGTGTTGACCACTGTACCACAGAGTCGTTAGTGTTGACCACTGTACCACAGAGTCGTCAGTGTTGACCACTGCACCACAGAGTCGTCAGTGTTGACCACTGTACCACAGAGTCTTCAGTGTTGACCACTGTACCACAGAGTCGTTAGTGTTGACCACTGTACCACAGAGTCGTCAGTGTTGACCACTGTACCACAGAGTCGTCAGTGTTGACCACTGCACCACAGAGCTACACTATTACCTTAGTTTTTCACTATATTAGTTAATTCAAGTTTCCTTGTGTTGTTGTGTTAATAGTGTCATCTCTGGTGCACATTACACCTTCACTGTCGTCCATCTTGTGTTGGAAGTTGAAAACACAACAGTGATGAATAGATTAAAATTCAAAGGACGAAAACATATCAGAATAAAGTAGTCTAATAGAACGTACGTTTTACAGGAGAATAAATCTCTCAGGTCTTCAAGGCAATGTTTAGATAAGAAATGTGACTGACAGAGTGATAAGAAAGGTAAAATATGATTACCTTGGAACAAAGTAAATTTAGAATGGATTTAGAGTTGAATTAGAATTGTTGAAGTGTTTACATTTGATAACTTAACTCATCATGACTTTTATAAATGAGAATATCATAATACAACAACTGTAACAGTTTACAACTAACTTATAAATCTGAGAGAAAACTTATGAAGACGTGTCGTCCTGTTTTAGAGAAATATCCAGACATGATGATGGTTCATGACGACTCGAAAGGAAATAAGGAGTTACAGCTCCTTGTTAATGTTTCAGATGAACTTCCATTAATAAATATCATCTGAAGTATACAGTAATATTAGTTGGAAAATCTGTGACCTTTTATATTTATTTATAAAGCAACATCGAAAATCATACCAACTTTAATGATTAAATTAAAAAAGATTCAATGAAAAAAGTGAATGCAGAAATATATCTGTGCAAATAGATCACTTGAGGAGTTGAGTCAACTCCAGTAGAAAGTTGTAAGTGCAATAACTACTGTCAATTTTAACACTAATTATCAAACACAACAAAAATATATAATACAACATAGATAATTACGAAATGTTAATTAACACTTATAAAACTTATGCGAAATATTAATAATATAATAAGAAATGGAAATTAAGTTTACCCTATTAGGGTAATAAAATTATTATTAAAAATAATTATGAAACAATATTAATACAAATATCAAGTATAATATTAGGTGGATATATTTTATATTTAATATATTATGAAATATATTCATGCATTTCAGATTAATATGAATATATTGATATTATCTATTTTCTCAGTTTGATATTATTGCTCAAGTTAATTACACAAAAAATAAAATGAAACGCGAAATCAAAACACTTACAAAGGATGTGTGAGCTGCTTGTGTCTGCTTACAAAGCTGTGTTTGTTGTACACAAACACCTAAAAGTTACACAAACAAAAACTACTTCTTTTCACTAATTTATGGATTTGATAAATCAGAAAGAGTAATATGTATCTGAATAAAAATGTTTTTTTTTTTCACAAATATGTTTACTGTCTCCATGGAAATTAATAATCACATAATCACTTAAAACTCGTAGGGAAGAAAAATTAATAGAGGGATGAAGGAACCGAAAAAAAACAAGGAAAGAAAGAACAAGGAAGAGATTATACACTGAAGAAGACAACAAACACAAAATATACACTGGAGAAGGCAACAAACAAGGAGAAAATAAGCACCTCGGACAAACGAATAGAGAAGGATACTGAAAGAGAAGCTAACTTATGGATAAAAACATACTTCGGAAAATGGTAACAAAGAAAGAACAAGCAAAGAACCATAGAACATACATTCATGAGGAAGAACATTAACCAAAAGGATAACGAATACCAGTGGGAAAGACAAGGAGCTCTAGCAAGAATATAAGAACCAACTCACTGTTTACAGAAAGCCTTCAAACACATCAACTTGTGTCAATTATTTCAGCAATTCACTCTAAGTTAAGAAAAGTACGGTGTCTAGTCTACTGCTAAGATATTCAGGGATTTGCTGGCCAAGCCGCTTAGAACAAGAAGTTTCCAGTATAAAGCAAGAGGTCAGGTCAGTGGTGCATCCTGACTACTAAGTCCAAGACTCTTAAAGAAAACATTGTTTTCCATAATATCATTCAGGAGAAAAGCGAATATTTAGTTATCATAATCTCCTGTCCTAATAAATTAGACAATCGTTTCTCAAAAAAGACGAAAAGGACTATAAAGTCTTCGTCAAGACAGTGACCGACACAGGGAAGACCTGGCGTCAGTGTCCACGTAGGATTCTGGAACATAAGACACCTGTGAAATACAGACAGGTGAGCTCTGCTTTGTTCCAATATCTTAAAAATAAAGAAAATAAAACTAAATATAAACAAAGTAACTCTCTTACTCTATTCCTATTTTTAATTTTTTATCTTTTCTTAATTCTTATAATAACATAATGTTTAGCATATGTTAAGATCAGTGTGAGGGAAAAGCCGGTATTAAGTGGGGTTATGGTTGTTCAGATGGCTAGGAACAATTAGCCTGTTACTGCCCTCACTACCATTTAGCGGGCTGAGGCGAAACTCCAGTTCCTGGTGTCTGATGTGCTTTAATTTATACTCCTGTACTCCTCCACACCAGGTTAGGTTAATACCTGGTGTGGGTTGAAGTTTGGGGTCACTTCACCTCCACTCTTCTGATCAGGTAAAGTGATCTACCAGCAGTATTTCTGTTTGTTGTTTTTTATTTTCTTGGTTGCCAGTAATGACACTGGAATTAAATACCACTCTTTCTTTCTTCAATGTTGTGCTTATTTAACCTTTTGGTAACCTGTGCATTTTCTTTATTATCAGCTGTGCTGCTGGCCTGGTCATCCAGGGTAGACGCTAAATATTGTCTACTGGACCTAGTGGGATATTAGGTCTACTCTTCTTTCAAAAACCTTAATAGTGGTGCTGCAACCAAATAGTAACAGGAGATTCCAGAACATGGGAAGAATACCACCACCCAGGATAATCACCACCCAGGATAACCACCACCCAGGATATCCACCACCCAGGATAACCACCACCCAGGATAATCACCACCCAGGATAACCACCACCCAGGATAACCACCACTCAGGATAACCACCACCCAGGATAACCACAACCTAGGATAACCACCACCCAGGATAACCACCACCCAGGATTACCACCACCCAGGATAACCACCACCCAGGATATCCACCACTCAGGATAACCACCACCCAGGATAACCACAGCCTAGGATAACCACCACCCAGGATAACCACCACCCAGGATAACCACCACCCAGGATAACCACAACCCAGGATAACCACAACCCACTATATCCACCACTCAGGATAACCACCACCCAGGATAACCACAACCCAGGATAACCACCACCCAGGATAACCACCACCCAGGATAACCACCACCCAGGATAACCACCACCCAGGATAACCACCACCTAGGATAACCACCACCCAGGATAACCACCACCCAGGATTACCACCACCCAGGATAACCACCACCTAGGATAACCACCATCCAGGATAACCATCACCCAGGATAACCACCACCCAGGATAACCATCACCCAGGATAACCACCACCCAGGATAACCATCACCCAGGATAACCACCACCCAGGATAACCACCACCCAGGATAACCACCACCCAGGATAACCACCACCCAGGATAACCACCACCCAGGATAGCCACCACCCAGGATAACCACCACCCAGGATAGCCACCACCCAGGATAGCCACCACCCAGGATAGCCACCACCCAGGATAACACTCACCCAGGATAACCACCACCCAGGATAACCACCACCCAGGATAACCACCACCCAGGATAGCCACCACCCAGGATTACCACCACCCAGGATTACCACCACCTAGGATAACCACCACCTAGGATAACCACCATCCAGGATAACCATCACCCAGGATAACCACCACCCAGGATAACCACCACCCAGGATTACCACCACCCAGGATAACCACCACCCAGGATAACAACCACCCAGGATAACCACCACCCAGGATAGCCACCACACAGGATAGCCACCACCCAGGATAACCACCACCCAGGATAGCCACCACCCAGGATAGCCACCACCCAGGATAACCACCACCCAGGATAGCCACCACCCAGGATAACCATCACCCAGGATAACCACACCCAGGATAACCACCACCCAGGATAACCACCACCCAGGATAGCCACCACCCAGGATAGCCACCACCCAGGATAGCCACCACCCAGGATAGCCACCACCCAGGATAGCCACCACTCAGGATAACCACCACCCAGGATAACCACCTCCTGCCCTAACATTATACTGGAACCACAACGGCCAATTTTTTTTTTTATTTAATTTTAATTAAAAACCTTAAAAAACTATCTTCATTATTATTCCTGGAGTCGTTTATTTATTTTTCCATTCTTTATGATCAAGCGGAAGTCTTCCCCTGACAATCAGGTTCTTTATAGCTGATCTTCTATGATTTTGTACAGTGTCTGATGATAGAGCAAACTCCGAAACTAGTCGTCAATAATTGATGTTACAATAAATAAAATAAATAAATAAATAAATGTATGTATATAATTTTGTTTATTTATCATCATTTTTTGAAAAAATTCTGTATTATACTGTACAATCCATCACAATCTCGGCTATAAAAATGTTTCACTTGATTTTTCAAAATCATCCTTTGACCTTCCATCTCACTATTATTTGTCCCTCAACGTGTCCCCACATGTTCCCACATCAAATAACATCAGTCATTCCAGGAAATCATATCAATCTGCGTTTTAATTCTGGTTTCCTCTGTGGAACAATATCACGACCTTCCAACTCTAGTTTGTCCAGCACAGCGAATTTTCTATTGGTCACCATTTTATTATCAGTTGGTGTCAAGCTTTGCTTGGTGTCATTCCTTACTTCTTAGAATGTATTAGTCGTTGTGTTTGAGGTTTGCCAGGTTTCTATTCATCGAGTACTGTTTTTCTCAGGACGAAAGACGATACAGCCATGGAATGACAATGGACACCCTTTACTGTGTTCGCTCATATAAATCGTCCATCATTAATTTACTAGAGGAATCATCTGCACCGATTATATCTGCGATGTGACAAAGAGACAAAAGTCTTTCCCACCAGAAGGGAACTGAAATAAAGTCGCTGAAAGGATAGTCTCCGTGGAGACACCACGATCACGCAGACGTATAATACCAGCTGACTTGATTCATCTTATACGTATCAAACGAACCGCTACTTAAAGTCTTTTACCAACAGGGTCCTGCCAGCACTCTGTTTCCAACAGAAACCTACCAACAGTACCAATCCTTCCAGTAGTATTCTTCCAACAGCGTCTAGTCTTATACACTCGAACCCTACCAACAGAATCCTAAGAAAAGAATCCTGCCAATAACCAAACAGGTTACATACAGTGTTATTAACTCTGGTGTAGCAGACACACTTTATACACATCACAACACAACGATGGTGGTGAAAAAATAAATAACAGCAGAGAGGAACTTTCACCTGTGAAACAAACTTCTTCATTCAATAGTTCCCTTCTACAATTGTGTCTTTTTCATTACTTACTGGCTTTGTGCTATATATATCTGCAACATAGTGCACCACAACATTCAGTGTGCAATATATGTTAACATTCATACATCACAGTACATAACAGTATCGGAGATATTAACAAAGAGACGTACTGGCCAGGTTGTGGCAGCCACCACCAAAATTCTTTTTGTCAAGAGATCGAATCATCCAAGTTGACAGTTTTTATTTTCATCCCCGGAAGCTTTATTTTGTATCTGTGGTGGTGAATATGTTTCTTGTTATTAATGAAGAGGTGAGAGAAGTGTATATGTGAAAACTGAGTTATTTAATAATTAATTCTACTTAAACTAAGTGTTTATTAAGATGAATTATAAGAATATCTTCTTTGTCTTAACCACAAGTCTCTCAACTTAGTCACTTCTTTACATATTTACATATTTTCCCAAATATTTCATCAAAGTATTGTAACCTTCATTCAGGAATTTAATTCTCTTACACTGTACAGTTTTGTTTAACTTAAACAATGGTGTGAGAGAGTGCAGATATGCCTTTGAGAAAGTATACACATGTATGTATATATATGTGTGTTCGTAGTAGGGTGTTTGGAGTGATGTGTATGTGTAGAAAATGAAAATAAACATCAGAAAAAACTTGAAGGGGCTATATAATAATTCACAATAAAGAAGAGCACAGTTCTGTGGTATAGCTCTCAGCTTGACTGACTCTGCTGTGAGCCTGGCTGACTCTGCTGTGAGCCTGGCTGACTCTGCTGTGAGCCTGGCTGACTCTGCTGTGAGCCTGGCTGACTCTGCTGTGAGCCTGGCTGACTCTGCTGTGAGCCTGGCTGACTCTGCTGTGAGCCTGGCTGACTCTGCTGTGAGCCTGGCTGACTCTGCTGTGAGCCTGGCTGACTCTGCTGTGAGCCTGGCTGACTCTGCTGTGAGCCTGGCTGACTCTGCTGTGAGCCTGGCTGACTCTGCTGTGAGCCTGGCTGACTCTGCTGTGAGCCTGGCTGACTCTGCAGTGAGCCTGGATGACTCTGCTGTGAGCCTGGATGACTCTGCTGTCATCCTGGCTGACTCTGCTGTCATCCTGGCTGACTCTGCTGTCAGCTTGGCTGACTTTGCTGTCAGCCTGGCTGACTTTGCTGTCAGCCTGGCTGACTTTGCTGTCATCCTAACTAACTCTGCTGTCAACAGAGTTAGCCAGTCAGTATAAAAAATGAGGCAATAAGAAGGTTAAAAATGGGAAATTTAGAATGGATTAAGATTGAAGTTTGTGACGCAGTTGTAATAAAGTACTGGAAGAGTTAATGATTTTGTTCATAATGTTTATAAAAGAAGAAAAAGGTAAAAAAACTTTAAAGAATGTAATAATTATAATGGAATAAGACTGTTGACCACACCAGGTAAAGTGATGTCAGAATTATGATTGTTGAAGTGATGGAAAAGAAAATATGGATAACAAAAAAGAGTGTGAATTCAGAAAGGGAAGGGAATATGAGGATCATGTGTAAACACTGAAATACATATGTTAACAACACTTATATAAAGGCAAGCAGCACTTGGGTGCATTTATAGGATGGGAAAAGATATATGAGATATGTTAGGAAAGTTTCAAATGTATTTAATCTTAGGAAATGTTTTGCTAGCAATAGTGTTGAATTAAGTTATAATATGCAAGAAAGACGATAAAGCTTTGCCCAAAAAAACGTGAGGTTGCAGTGTTGAAGAAGGAGGTCCTGCTTCTCCAGGAAGAATTTAGGAGGCTGAAGGTTCACCTCAATGGGTTTGAGAGTGAGGTGGCTGGAGTGGTGGAGGGGAATAGGGATACCAGTAGTGAGGTGCAGTCTTCCACTCCCTGCGAGGAGGGTGAAGGGGGGGAGGAAGAAAAGGCTACCAGGAGTGAGGTGCAGGCCAGCACCTGCTACAAGTGGCGAGTGGTTCCCAGTAATGGCAGGAACATCAAAATAAGGAAAGTTAAGAGAGAAGATTTGAAGGTAGGAAATCGTTTCTCTGTTCTTCAGGATGAGTGTACTCCAGAGGCCAGTGAAGGTAAAGGTACTACTTCCCCTGCTAATAGAGGTAAGCGAATTCTTGTGGTAGGTGACTCACAGGTAAGATATATGGACCGTGCTTTCTGTAATAGGAATAAGAAGGTGAGAGAGAGGGTGTGCTTCCCTGGAGCTGGTGTTGGTGACATAGTCAACAGGTTGGATAATATCATGTCAGGTAATGGGAACAAGCCCATTATCTGTCTCAGTGCTGGTGGAAATGATATTGGAAAGGGTAGGAGAGAAGAGCTGCTAGATACGTACAGGCCAGCTATAGATCTAATTAAGTCCCAATCATATGTAGCATCTTGCCTACAAGGGGAGTGGGAAATGAATGGTTGTCTAGGGCAATTGGTGTAAATTGCTGGTTAGACAGATACTGCAAGGAACTTGCAATCCCATTCATTGACAACTGGGACAACTTTTATGGCAAACTTGATATGTATGCAAGGGATGGGGTACATCTCTCTGGGACAGGGGTGGAAGCACTTGCCAACTCGATCGACAGGGCCATTGCTGACATGCCTAGGATTTTAAACTGATTGAAGATAGAGGTATGCGTGTGTGTGGGAAACAGTCAGTTTGCAACACTATGGCTGAAAACAGTAAGTGTATAAAAGAAATTCTTCATAAAGTTACAAATAAAGACAATGGATCAGGTCAGCAAACAAAGAGAGACAGCAGAGGGAAACAAGAGACTAGCTCCCTTAAGGTTTACTATACTAATAGCAGGAGTGTAAGAAATAAGATAAATGATCTAAGATTAATTGCAAGTGCAGGAAACATAGATATTATTGCTATAACAGAGACCTGGCTCAATCTGAAAGATAGAGAGTTGCCTTCTGAATGTCACATACAAGGCTATAAATTATTCCACACTGATAGGGTCAACAGGAAGGGTGGTGGAGTAGCGATGTATGTCAGAGACAATTTAAATTGTTGTTATGGGTGATTTGTAGTCTGTCTTTCATTTTTTTGTTAAGGCAAAGTACCATAAAGAGAAATAATAATGTATATGACATAGTATAAGAACTTTAGCCTGGCAGTCGTTATTTTTACTACATTGTTCCCCATCAATTCTCCTGACATGCTTGAGTCAAAGGGGATTCCCAGATATTTCAGATTCCCAGAGACTGAAGTGATGGTTCTCCATTACACTGGTCATTAAAAGTATTTTCCCTTTTCAGTTTACTTCTCGTGCCAAAATGTATGGCTTCTGTTTTCCCGAAGTGTAGTGATAGTTTGTTGTCTATTAACCGTTTGCTGCTGGATTCTAGCTCTAGTGATAGCCTTTACCTGAGACTATCAGAGCACTGTCGCCTACATAAAACAGAAGTTTACACTTGACACTGATGAGCATATCGCTTACGTAATATAGAAACAGTAAGAGAACCCCAAATGCTATCGGCAGGAGTTCTGATTCTGTGTTGTTGATCTTGACAATATGTTTCCTGTTGTTCAGGTAGGACTTAAACCAGTTTGCAGAACCCATGCCGATAGCTTGTAGTTTCTTACATAATATATTATGGTTGACCGTTATGGAATCTCATAGGGTCACCATACCTATGGGTTCTCAGATAGTCCATCAGATTAATTAGGGAGGTGTTGATCGATTAAGATTTCCTGAAACTTGACATCACACTGAGTATACTAACAGGCCTATAGATGCTGACATCAGACATATTTTTCTTAAAGACATGAGTAACTCTGGCCTCCGTGAACCCCTCCGAAACGTTACTGTTGGTGATGGACAAATTTATTAAGGGGACTGGCAATTCAGATGCACCATATTTTAGGAATTTGGCTGAGATGTATCTATCCCGGTGCTTTTAGTTGGGTTTTACTTACTTGTTTTCGCAGTCATAAGATATACCTGCTAGTTGATAAGTGTTTGAACTTATTGGAGTCTGTGCTGGGGGAAATAGTAGTAATAATAGTAGTAGAAAAGGTAGAAAGTAGAAGCAGAAATAGTTGTAGTTGTAGTAGTAGTTGTAGTTGTAGTAGTAGTAGTAGTAGTAGTAGTAGTAGTAGTTGTAGTAGTTGTAGTAGTAGTAGTATAAGTGGGATCAGAGTAATGACAAGAAAATGAGCACCGCAGGAGTGCTAAGGACCCACAAAGAGTAGAACCAAAATCACAGGGAATGGGCGAGAAAGCTGAAGGACAGAACACACTAGACAGGAAAAATCTAGAAACTGGCCGGTCTCTTTCTGACAGACTTAAAGAGCACAAAAATGTGTTAGACTCGCCGACTCCAATAATGCTATTTTCTGTCATGTTAGAGATCACAGTCATCCTACTAACTGGTCCTCTGCCAGAACTGTCTATCCTACTTCTAGCCTTCACAACCGTCGTCTTGTTGAATCATCCTGCATAAACAACTTTCCTTGTATGAATCTTAATCCTGACTTTGTCTTTGAAGATGCCTTCCTCTCTCCTTACATTGTTAAATGCTCCAGACTTCATAACATTCGTGACTTCTCTCCCTACCACTTCTCCTTTCATCTTTACCATATTTCTCTCTGCTTTCCATTTTTCTATTTAGTTTGTTCTGTCCTTCAGTAGCCTGTGTTTTCGGTCCTACACCTTGTGGGTTCTTAGCTCTCCTACAGTGTTCCTCTTTCTTGTCTTAGACTTTTACTACTACTACTACCACTCCTTTACTATTATTTCTGCCTATTCTGCTACTGTTACTAATACTAATACTATTGCCTCCCTTCACACCCCTTTCTATCTCTTGTGGCACAAACTACTTTCCCTTCTACTTCCACCACCATCATTACCACTTCCACTACGTCTCTTTCCTCCTCTCTTCCTCCCGTCACTGTCCTCCTCTCTTCCTCCCGTCACTGTCCTCCTCTCTTCCTCCCGTCACTGTCCTCCTCTCTTCCTCCCGTCACTGTCCTCTTCGTCTATATACAAGTTTTACTCTCTCCTATGTGCTGGTTATTTGTGTATGAGGTGAAGACGTTATATGTCCGGCGTCTTCAGTCTATAATGAAGTGATGAGAATAGTGAAGTTTAGAAAATACTTGTTCGATGAAAGAGAATTCTTCCTCAGGTAATTCACTACTACAGATTTCAAGGTCTTGAAGGAAGAACTTATGATAACGCCACGTTTAGTTTTGGTGTTGTGGTGAGAGTACAAGTGTCGTGGTGAGAGTACAAGTGTCGTGGTGAGAGTACAAGTGTCGTGGTGAGAGTACAAGTGTTGTGGTGAGAGTACAAGTGTCGTGGTGAGAGTACAAGTGTCGTGGTGAGAGTACAAGTGTTGTGGTGAGAGTACAAATGTCGTGGTGAGAGTACAAGTGTCGTGGTGAGAGTACAAGTGTTGTGGTGAGAGTACAAGTGTTGTGGTGAGAGTACAAGTGTTGTGGTGAGAGTACAAGTGTTGTGGTGAGAGTACAAGTGTTGTGGTGAGAGTACAAGTGTTGTGGTGAGAGTACAAGTGTCGTGGTGAGAGTACAAGTGTCGTGGTGAGAGTACAAGTGTCGTGGTGAGAGTACAAGTGTTGTGGTGAGAGTACAAGTGTTGTGGTGAGAGTACAAGTGTCGTGGTGAGAGTACAAGTGTCGTGGTGAGAGTACAAGTGTCGTGGTGAGAGTAAAAGTGTCGTGGTGAGAGTACAAGTGTTGTGGTGAGAGTAAAAGTGTTGTGGTGAGAGTACAAATGTCGTGGTGAGAGTACAAGTGTCGTGGTGAGAGTACAAGTGTTGTGGTGAGAGTACAAGTGTTGTGGTGAGAGTACAAGTGTTGTGGTGAGAGTACAAGTGTTGTGGTGAGAGTACAAGTGTTGTGGTGAGAGTACAAGTGTTGTGGTGAGAGTACAAGTGTCGTGGTGAGAGTACAAGTGTCGTGGTGAGAGTACAAGTGTCGTGGTGAGAGTACAAGTGTTGTGGTGAGAGTACAAGTGTTGTGGTGAGAGTACAAGTGTTGTGGTGAGAGTACAAGTGTTGTGGTGAGAGTACAAATGTTGTGGTGAGAGTACAAGTGTTGTGGTGAGAGTACAAGTGTTGTGGTGAGAGTACAAGTGTTGTGGTGAGAGTACAAGTGTTGTGGTCAGAGTACAAGTGTTGTGGTGAGAGTAGAAGTGTTATGGTGAGAGTACAAGTGTTGTGGTGAGAGTACAAATGTTGTGGTGAGAGTACAAGTGTTGTGGTGAGAGTACAAGTGTTGTGGTGAGAGTACAAGTGTTGTGGTGAGAGTACAAGTGTTGTGGTGAGAGTACAAGTGTTGTGGTGAGAGTACAAGTGTTGTGGTGAGAGTACAAGTGTTGTGGTGAGAGTACAAGTGTTGTGGTGAGAGTACAAGTGTTGTGGTGAGAGTACAAGTGTTGTGGTGAGAGTACAAGTGTTGTGGTGAGAGTACAAGTGGAGAAGATCCTGCTGGTTGGTCGGTTTTCGCTAGACTTTAAAACGAAACTTTTACAACATTACTGAACATGTTGCCAGGAAACTTCTTCAACGTTGTTCTAAACAACAATAAACCTATTGGCCCATGCTAGGCAGGTCTTTCTCAACTCCAACCTCTTCTGAGCAATCAACTTCAACATTCTCCACCTGACTCTTCACATCATTATACTCCCTATATATACTCACGTACCTGCTCAGGTAGATCTGTGTGTGACTTGTGGGCGAAACGTTGTCAGTAAAGACTCGCATTATATTGCATGTGTGTCTACTTTTCCATTGTATCGGTAATGTATAACATTTATCTTCATGTTATGTTAATATCTTATTAACATAATGTAACATAATATTACATAATAAAATATGAAAAAAATAAAATGTAACATAATATAGCAAAACATAATATAACAACTCTCCCTACCAAGGAAAAAAACAGTATAAAAGAGCGTAAGAAGCTTGGTGGTCAAGTTGGATCACCGGGAGGTAAAGTGTTTTGGGTCACCAGGTCAAGTTGGATCATCGGGAGGTAAAGTGTTTTGGGTCACCAGGTCAAGTTGGATCATCGGGAGGTAAAGTGTTTTGGGTCACCAGGTCAAGTTGGATCATCGGGAGGTAAAGTGTTTTGTGTCACCAGGTCAAGTTGGATCATCGGGAGGTAAAGTGTTTTGGGTCACCAGGTCAAGTTGGATCATCGGGAGGTAAAGTGTTTTGGGTCACCAGGTCAAGTTGGATCATCGGGAGGTAAAGTGTTTTGGGTCACCAGGTCAAGTTGGATCATCGGGAGGTAAAGTGTTTTGGGTCACCAGGTCAAGTTGGATCATCGGGAGGTAAAGTGTTTTGTGTCACCAGGTCAAGTTGGATCATCGGGAGGTAAAGTGTTTTGGGTCACCAGGTCAAGTTGGATCATCGGGAGTAAAGTGTTTGGTCACCAGGTCAAGTTGGATCATCGGGAGGTAAAGGTTTTTGTCACCAGGTCAAGTTGGATCATCGGGAGGTAAAGTGTTTTGGGTCACCAGGTCAAGTTGGATCATCGGGAGGTAAAGTGTTTTGGGTCACCAGGTCAAGTTGGATCATCGGGAGGTAAAGTGTTTTGGGTCACCAGGTCAAGTTGGATCATCGGGAGGTAAAGTGTTTTGGGTCACCAGGTCAAGTTGGATCATCGGGAGGTAAAGTGTTTTGTGTCACCAGGTCAAGTTGGATCATCGGGAGGTAAAGTGTTTTGGTCACCAGGTCAAGTTGGATCATCGGGAGGTAAAGTGTTTTGGGTCACCAGGTCAAGTTGGATCATCGGGAGGTAAAGTGTTTTGGGTCACCAGGTCAAGTTGGATCATCGGGAGGTAAAGTGTTTTGGGTCACCAGGTCAAGTTGGATCATCGGGAGGTAAAGTGTTTTGTGTCACCAGGTCAAGTTGGATCACCGGGAGGTAAAGTGTTTTGGGTCACCAGGTCAAGTTGGATCATCGGGAGGTAAAGTGTTTTGGGTCACCAGGTCAAGTTGGATCATCGGGAGGTAAAGTGTTTTGTGTCACCAGGTCAAGTTGGATCATCGGGAGGTAAAGTGTTTTGGGTCACCAGGTCAAGTTGGATCATCGGGAGGTAAAGTGTTTTGGGTCACCAGGTCAAGTTGGATCATCGGGAGGTAAAGTGTTTTGGGTCACCAGGTCAAGTTGGATCATCGGGAGGTAAAGTGTTTTGGGTCACCAGGTCAAGTTGGATCATCGGGAGGTAAAGTGTTTTGTGTCACCAGGTCAAGTTGGATCATCGGGAGGTAAAGTGTTTTGGGTCACGGTAAGTTGGATCATCGGGAGGTAAAGTTGGTCACCAGGTCAAGTTGGATCACGGAGGTAAGTGTTTTGGTCACCAGGTCAAGTTGGATCACGGGAGGTAAAGTGTTTTGGGTCACCAGGTCAAGTTGATCCGGGGGTAAATGTTTTGGTCACCAGGTCAAGTTGGATCATCGGGAGGTAAAGTGTTTTGGGTCACCAGGTCAAGTTGGATCATCGGGAGGTAAAGTGTTTGGTCACCAGGTCAAGTTGATCATCGGAGGTAAGTGTTTTGGGTCACCAGTCAAGTTGATCATCGGGAGGTAAAGTGTTTTGTCACCAGGTCAAGTTGGATCATGGGAGGTAAAGTGTTTGGTCACCAGGTCAAGTTGATCATCGAGAAATGTTGGTCCCGGTCAATTGATCACGAGGTAGTTGTCCAGGTCAAGTGATCACGGAGGTAGTGTTGTCACCAGGCAAGTTGGACATCGGATAATGTTGTCGGCAAGTTGATCACGGAGTAAGTGTTGGTCACCAGGTCAGTTGATCACGGGAGGTAAAGTGTTTTGGGTCACCAGGTCAAGTTGATCATCGGAGGTAAAGTGTTTTGGTCACCAGGCAAGTTGATCATCGGAGGTAAAGTGTTTGGTCACCAGGTCAAGTTGATCATCGGAGGTAAAGTGTTTGGGTCACCAGGTCAGTTGATCACGGGAGGTAGGTTTTGTCACCAGGTCAAGTTGGATCATCGGGAGGTAAAGTGTTTTGGTCCCAGGTCAAGTTGATCATCGGAGGTAAATGTTTGGGTCACCAGGTCAAGTTGGATCATCGGGAGGTAAAGTGTTTGGGTCACCAGGTCAAGTTGGATCATCGGGAGGTAAGTGTTTGGTCACCAGGTCAAGTTGATCATCGGGAGGTAAAGTGTTTGGTCACCAGGTCAAGTTGATCATCGGGAGGTAAAGTGTTTTGGTCACCAGGTCAAGTTGATCACGGGAGGTAAATGTTTTGGGTCACCAGGTCAAGTTGGATCATCGGGAGGTAAAGTGTTTTGGGTCACCAGGTCAAGTTGGATCAGGGAGGTAAAGGTTTGTCACAGCAAGTTGGATCATCGGGAGGTAAAGTGTTTGTCACCAGGTCAGTTGGATCATCGGGAGGTAAAGTGTTTTGGTCACCAGGTCAAGTTGATCATCGGAGGTAAGTGTTTTGGTCACCAGGTCAAGTTGGATCATCGGGAGGTAAAGTGTTTGTCACCAGGTCAGTTGGATCATCGGGAGTAAAGTGTTTTGGTCACCAGGTCAAGTTGATCATCGGGAGGTAAAGTGTTTTGGGTCACCAGGTCAAGTTGGATCATCGGAGGTAAAGTGTTTTGGGTCACCAGGTCAAGTTGGATCATCGGGAGGTAAAGTGTTTTGGTCACCAGGTCAAGTTGGATCATCGGAGGTAAAGTGTTTTGGGTCACCAGGTCAAGTTGGATCATCGGGAGGTAAGTGTTTTGGTCACCAGGTCAAGTTGATCATCGGGAGGTAAAGTGTTTTGGTCACCAGGTCAAGTTGGATCATCGGGAGGTAAAGTGTTTTGGTCACCAGGTCAAGTTGGATCATCGGGAGGTAAAGTGTTTGGGTCACCAGGTCAAGTTGATCATCGGGAGGTAAAGTGTTTTGGTCACCAGGTCAAGTTGGATCATCGGGAGGTAAGGTTTTGGTCACCAGGCAAGTTGGATCATCGGGAGGTAAAGTGTTTGGTCACCAGGTCAGTTGGATCATCGGGAGGTAAATGTTTTGGTCACCAGGTCAAGTTGGATCATGGGAGGTAAATGTTTTGGGTCACCAGGTCAAGTTGATCATCGGGAGGTAAAGTGTTGGTCACCAGGTCAAGTTGGATCATCGGGAGGTAAAGTGTTTGGGTCACCAGGTCAAGTTGGATCATCGGGAGGTAAATGTTTTGGGTCACCATCAGTGTCACGGGGAATTACAGTCATGATCATCGGAGGAAAGGTTGCACAGTCGTTGATCATCGGGAGGAAGTGTTGGTCACCAGGTCAAGTTGGATCATGAGGTAAAGTGTTTTGGGTCACCAGGTCAAGTTGATCATCGAGAAATGGGTCAAGGTGATCATGGAGTAAAGTGTTGGTCACCAGGTCAAGTTGGATCATCGGGAGGTAAAGTGTTTGGGTCACCAGGTCAAGTTGATCATCGGGAGGTAAATGTTTTGGGTCACCAGGTCAAGTTGGATCATCGGGAGGTAAAGTGTTTGGGTCACCAGGTCAAGTTGATCATCGGGAGGTAAAGTGTTTTGTCACCAGGTCAAGTTGATCATCGGGAGGTAAATGTTTTGGGTCACCAGGTCAAGTTGATCATGGGAGGTAAATGTTTGGTCACCAGGTCAAGTTGACATCGGAGGTAAAGTGTTTGGGTCACCAGGCGTGGATCATCGGAGGTAGGTTTGGTCCAGTCAAGTTGGATCATCGAGGTAAAGTTTTGGTCACCAGGTCAGTTGATATGGGAGGTAAATTGTTTGGGTCACCAGGTCAAGTTGATCATGGGAGGTAAGTGTTTTGGTCACCAGGCAAGTTGGATCATCGGGAGGTAAAGTGTTTTGGGTCACCAGGTCAAGTTGGATCATCGGAGGTAAATGTTTGGGTCACCAGGTCAAGTTGGATATCAGGTAAATTTGGGCACCAGGTCAAAGTTGAATCATGGGGGTAAGTGTTTTGTCACCAGGTCAAGTTGATCATGGGAGGTAAAGTGTTTGGGTCACCAGGTCAAGTTGGATCATCGGGAGGTAAATGTTTGGGTCACCAGGTCAAGTTGGATCATCGGGAGGTAAGTGTTTTGGGTCACCAGGTCAGTTGATCATGGGAGGTAAAGTGTTTGGGTCACCAGGTCGTTGGATCATCGGGAGGTAAAGTGTTTGCACCAGGTCAAGTTGATCATCGGGAGGTAAAGTGTTACCATCAGTTGGATCATGGAGAAGTTTTCACCAGGTAAGTTGACAGGAGTAAAGTGTTGTCACCAGTCAAGTTGGATATGGAGGTAAAGGTTTGGGTCACCAGGTCAAGTTGGATCATCGGGAGGTAAAGTGTTTGGGCACCAGGTCAAGTTGATCATGGGGGTAGTGTTTTGGTCACCAGGTCAAGTTGGATCATGGGAGGTAAAGTGTTTGGTCACCAGGTCAAGTTGATCATCGGGAGGTAAAGTGTTTGGTCACCAGGTCAAGTTGGATCATCGGGAGGTAAAGTGTTTTCACCAGGTCAATTGATCATGAGTAGTTGGTCACCAGTCGTTGATCATCGAGGTAAAGTGTTGGTCACCAGGTCAAGTTGGATCATCGAGGTAAGTGTTTGTTCACATCATTGATCTGAGTAAATTTGTCACCAGTCAGTTGGATCATGGGGGTAAAGTGTTTGGTCACCAGGTCAAGTTGGACATTATAAAGTTTTGTACCAGCTCGGATCATCAGAGTAAAGTGTTTGGTCACATAATTATCATGGAAAGAGTTTGACCAGGTCAAGTTGGATTACCGGAGGAGGTTTTGTCACCACAATGGATCTGAGTTAAGTGTTTTTCACCAGGTCAAGTTGGATCATCGGGAGGTAAAGTGTTTAGGTCACCAGGTCAAGTTGATCATGGGAGGCAAACTGTTTTGTGTCACCAGGTCAAGTTGGATCATCGGGAGGTAAAGTGTTTTGGGTCACCAGGTCAAGTTGGATCATCGGGAGGTAAAGTGTTTTGGGTCACCAGGTCAAGTTGGATCATCGGGAGGTAAAGTGTTTTGGGTCACCAGGTCAAGTCTCTCTGGAATACTTCTAATTTATATTTTTATTGTATTTTTATTGTCATTCAGGCTACTATTATCTGCGTGTAATTATTCATACACAATAAACTCAATAGTTTTGATATATGTTGTTACTACTATGAGATATAAGGCCACAATGTGGCATAAATTAAGAGTTTGAGACCACTGTTAGTCTCAGAGTTTGTTGTGAGTTACCAGACCCGGCCACCTGGAGGTAAGTGGTTTATTTTCTCGTCTACTCACCCACTTACTCTGTGAGTAGTTCCTGAAGGGATACCTTTAAGTGCTTTAACGATAAATATAACTGAGTTTTCATCTTCTGAACAGCGTCAATGCGTAATGATTGATGCATCTTACAGAGAGAATATTACCCATTAAGTCTAGACTGTGTGCAGCAAACTTTTCACTATAGTAAAATAGTTAAAACACTTGGAATAGTTGGGATCAGTTCCATAACTAAAGAATAACTCTTCTGATATATTTAGACAACAATGTATGATATCACTGTGAGTCTTAGATAACAATGTGTGATGTCACGGTGAGTCTTAGATAACAATGTATGATGTCACTGTGAGTCTTAGATAACAATGTGTGATGTCACGGTGAGTCTTAGATAACAATGTGTGATGTCACGGTGAGTCTTAGATAACAATGTGTGATGTCACTGTGAGTCTTAGATAACAATGTGTGATGTCACTGTGAGTCTTAGATAACAATGTGTGATGTCACTGTGAGTCTTAGATAACAATGTGTGATGTCACTGTGAGTCTTAGATAACAATGTGTGATGTCACTGTGAGTCTTAGATAACGATGTGTGATGTCACTGAGTCTTGGATAACGATGCTGATGTCACTGAATCTAAGATGTGTGAGTCTTGGCAACTGGGGATGTCACTGTGAGTCTTAGATAACAATGTGTGATGTCACGGTGAGTCTTAGATAACAATGTGTGATGTCACTGTGAGTCTTAGATAACGATGTGTGATGTCACTGAGTCTTGGATAACGATGCGTGATGTCACTGAATCTTAGAAAGTGATGTGTGAGTCTTGGAAAACGATGTGTGATGTCACGGTGAGTCTTAGATAACAATGTGTGATGTCACGGTGAGTCTTTGATAACAATGTGTGATGTCACTGTGAGTCTTAGATAACAATGTGTGATGTCACTGTGAGTCTTAGATAACAATGTATGATGTCACTGTGAGTCTTAGATAACAATGTGTGAAGTCACTGTGAGTCTTAGATAAAAATGTGTGATGTCAGGGTGAGTCTTAGATAACAATATGTGATGTCACGGTGAGTCATAGATAACAATGTGTGATGTCACTGTGAGTCTTAGATAACAATGTGTGATGTCACTGTGAGTCTTAGATAACAATGTGTGATGTCACTGTGAGTCTTAGATAACAATGTGTGATGTCACTGTGAGTCTTAGATAACAATGTGTGATGTCACGGTGAGTCTTAGATAACAATGTGTGATGTCACGGTGAGTCTTAGATAACAATGTGTGATGTCACTGTGAGTCTTAGATAACAATGGGTGATGTCACGGTGAGTCTTAGATAACAATGTGTGATGTCACGGTGAGTCTTAGATAACAATGTGTGATGTCACGGTGAGTCTTAGATAACAATGTGTGATGTCACGGTGAGTCTTAGATAACAATGTGTGATGTCACGGTGAGTCTTAGATAACAATGTGTGATGTCACGGTGAGTCTTAGATAACAATGTGTGATGACAGGGTGAGTCTTAGATAAGGATGTGTGATGTCACTATGGGTTTTATACAAGGATGTGTGACGTCACTAAAGTTTGAACAAAGGACACTGTATACAGACCAAAGCCTCATATATAGGGTAGGAAGGCTCAGTTATGGAAGGAGAAGAGAGAGAATATAAATGTATAAATTCAAGGATTTTGTAGATTAAAATAAGGGTCGAGTGTGAAAAATGGGTCATAATAAGTGTGTATGCACCTGGAGAAGTGAAGAGGAGAGTGAGAGAGAGATTTGGGGAGATGTTAACTGAGAGAGTAATTGTGGTAGGGGACCTAAATGCTAAAGTGGGAGAAATGTTTAGAGGGTGTGATAGGTAAGTTTGGGGTGCCAGGTATAAATGATGATCGAACTTTGTATACAAAGGGGTTTGGTTATAGGTAACACATATTTCATGAAAAAAGGATAAGTAAGTATACAAGATATGATATATATAGGGCGTAATGACAGCAGTTTGTTAGACTACGTATTGGTAAATAAAAGACTGTTGGGTAGACTTCAGGATGTACGTGTTTATAGAGGGGCAAAGGATATGTCAGATCACTCTTTAGTTGTAGTTACAGTGAAAGAAAAGGAAAATGGAAGCAGCAAGTTAGAGAGAGGTGAAGGGTTATGGAGGATAGATGGGCTAGTGAGAGTATAGGCATTGAAGCTGAAGATGTATGTAGTGTTAGATGTATGTAGTGTTAGAGTGTTCAGCAGAAGTTTGTGGTTACAGGAAAGTGGGTGCGGGAGGGAAGAAGAGCGATTGATGGAATGATGAGGTAAAGAGAGTAAATAGAAGAAAAAGTTAGCACATGAGAAATTTTTGCAAAGTAGAAGTGATGCAAGGAGGGAGGAGTATATGGAGAGAAAAAGAGAGGTAAAGAATGGTAAAGGAACGTAATAAGAGAGCAAATGAGAGAGTGGGTGAGATATTATCAGCAAATTTCGTTGAAAATAAGAAAAAGTTTTGGAGCGAGAGTAATAAGTTGAGAAAGCCTAGGGAACGAATTTATTTGACAGTTAAAAATAGGAGAGGAGAGTTATTAAATGGAGAGTTAGAGGTATCGGGAAGATGGAGGGAATATTTTGAGGAATTGTTAAATGTTGATGAAGACAGGGAAGCTGTGATTTCGTGTATAGGTCAAGGAGGAATAACGTCTTGTAGGAGTGAGGAGGAGTGCGTTGTGAGTGTGGGGGAAGTTCGTGAGGCAGTGGGTAGAATGAAATGGGGTAAAGCAGCTGGGATTGATAGGATAAAGATAGAAATGTTAAAAGCAGGTGGGGATATTGTTTAGGAGTAGTTAGTGCTTTATTTAATAAATATATGGAAGAGGATAAAGTACCTAGGGATAGGCAGAGAGCATTCATAGTTCCTTTGTATAAAGGCAAAGGGACAAAAGAGAGTGTAAAAAGTATAGGGGAATAAGTCTGTTTAGTATACCTGGTAAAGTTGTATAGTTATTATTGAAAGAATTAAGAAAGACGGAGAGGAGGATAGCAGATGATTAAAGAAACTTTAGGAAGGGTAGGGGGTGTGTATACCAAGTGTTTACAGTGAAACATATAGGTAAACAGTTTTTAGGTAAGGGTAAAAAGGTTTTTGTGGCATTTATGGATTTGGAAAAAGCTGGTTGTCAATAGGGTGAATAGGTAGGTTATGAGCGTGAAAGTTCGGGTACTGAGAATAGTGAGGTTAGGTAGAATACTTGAGAAAGATACGAGTAAAGGAGGAGGCAGGTATGTGTGATGTCACCATGGTTGTTCAATATATTTATAGATGGAGTTGTAAGGGAACTGAATGCTTGGGTGTTGGCAAGATATGTGGAGTTAAAGATAAAGAATTTAACACAAAGTGGGAGGTGTCACAGTTGCTCTTTGCTGATGACACTGTGATATTGGGAGATTCTGGAGAAGTTGCAGAGGTTAGTGGATGAGTTTGGTAGGGCATGTAAAAGAAGGAAATTAAAAGTGAATATTGGAAAGAGTAATGTGATGAGGATAACAAAAAAATAGGTAACAAAATACTGAATATCAAATTGAAGGGAGAGAGTATGGAGAAGGTGAATGTATTCAGATATTTAGGAGTGAACGTGTCAGCAGATAAGTCTATGAAAGATGAGGTGAATCTTAGAATTAACGAGGGGAAAATGGTGAGTGGTGCATTGAGGAGTCTGTGGAGACAAAGAACATTATCCTTGGAAGCAAAGAGGGAAATGTATGAGTATTGTTATACCAGCGCTCTTACATAGGTGTGAGACATGGATGGTGAATGTTGCAACAAGGAGAAGGCTGGAGGCAGTCTTGGGGCAGTGCAGAGAATCCATAGTTTGGAAATTAGGAGAAAGTGCGGGGATGAACGAATGGAGAGGATGGAACGAAATAGAATGACTTCGAGAGTGTATAAATCTATAGTGGAGGGATTGTGGGGTTGGGGTTGGAGGCAGGGGATAAAGGAGGTTTTGTGTGCAAGGGGCTTGGACTTCCAGTAAGCATGCGTGACCATGTTAGATAAGAGCGAATGGAGAAAAATGTTTTTTTAGGACTTGACGCGCTTTTGGAGTGTGAGCTAGGTAACATTCATGAAGGGATTCAGGTAAACCGGTAGGCCTGACTTGAGTTGTGGAGATGGGAAGTACAGTGCCTGCACTGTTGCAGTGTTGTAGTGTGAGTGCGCCTCTGGCAAGACAGTGATGGAGTGAACGATAATGAATGTTTTTCTTTTTCGGGTTATCCTGCCTTGGTGGGAAACAGCCGATGCGTTAATAAAAAATAAAAAAACATTTCTACAAGTACATAACACAACTATTATAGACACGGCTGACATTATTGACGTACTATATAGAAAGCCCCGGTTTATGCAGAGCGTAAAAAGGCGACTAACACTACTACTACATGCTGACTGTTTCACCAGTGATGGGATCCTCCCATGTGAACAAGTGATAACAATAACTACTTACTGCTAGGTGAACAATTGATAACAATAACTACTTACTGCTAGGTGAACAAGTGATAACAATAACTACTTACTACTAGGTGAACAATTGATAACAATAACTACTTACTGCTAGGTGAACAAGTAATAACAATAACTACTTACTGCTAGGTGAACAAGTGATAACAATAACTACTTACTACTAGGTGAACAAGTGATAACAATAACTACTTACTACTAGGTGAACAAGTAATAACAATAACTACTTACTACTAGGTGAACAAGTGATAACAATAACTACTTACTACTAGGTGAACAATTGATAACAATAACTACTTACTGCTAGGTGAACAAGTAATAACAATAACTACTTACTGCTAGGTGAACAAGTGATAACAATAACTACTTACTACTAGGTGAACAAGTGATAACAATAACTACTTACTACTAGGTGAACAAGTAATAACAATAACTACTTACTACTAGGTGAACAAGTGATAACAATAACTACTTACTGCTAGGTGAACAAGTGATAACAATAACTACTTACTGCTAGGTGAACAAGTGATAACAATAACTACTTACTACTAGGTGAACAAGTAATAAAAATAACTACTTACTACTAGGTGAACAAGTGATAACAATAACTACTTACTACTAGGTGCACAAGTAATAACAATAACTACTTACTGCTAGGTGAACAAGTGATAACAATAACTACTTACTGCTAGGTGAACAAGTGATAACAATAACTACTTACTGCTAGGTGAACAAGTGATAACAATAACTACTTACTGCTAGGTGAACAGGAGCAACAGGTGTAAGGAAACTTGCTGAGATTGATCCATGTGAAACACTCAGCATGTTTCCTTACACCTCCAGGGCAGGTGATACTAATAATAAATATAGTTTATAATTAGTAGTAGTGGTAGTACAAGTATGTGTAGTATAGTTTGCTACCATTTTGACACTGTCATTGAGTTACAAGACCCTGCCTCGTGGAGGCCAGTGGTTCGTCTTCAAGGTCCACTCATCCCCTTATTGTGTTTTTAATGCTTTTCCCAGGAGTCAGTCTGTGTCCCCTCAGATATTCTCCCTTCCCCACTTCCTATTCTACACTCAGTAATTTTGCAATATTGTAATCTTGCCCAGGTTCATGTGTCCAGGAGTCCATCTGTGTCCCCTCAGATATTCTCCCTTTCTCACTTCCTATCCTCAGTAATCTTACATCTAAGTTTACCATAGGTTCATGTGTCCAGGAGTCCATCTGTGTCCCCTCAGATATTCTCCCTTCCCACTTCCTACCCTACATTCAGTAATCCCAACTTTTGTTTCTAAGCCTTTTCTCGGGAATTCATCCGTGGGCCCCCGGATGTCTTCCCTTCCCTTGAATTCTGGGTGATGCCTCACCCAGTCCTACCCCCGGTCCGAGGTCAACAAGTCCCACCCCAGGTTGTGGTTCCAAGTGTTCATCCAAACACCCTTCACCACTTCCCTGAGGTCAGCAGTCCCACCCCAGGTCCGTGGATCCAGGTCTTCACCCTTCACCACTTCCCTGAGGTCAGCAAGTCCCACCCCAGGTCCGTGGTTCCAGGTATTCACCCTTCACCACTTCCCTGAGGTCAGCAGTCCCACCCCAGGTCCGTGGATCCAGGTCTTCACCCTTCACCACTTCCCTGAGGTCAGCAAGTCCCACCCCAGGTCCGTGGTTCCAGGTATTCACCCTTCACCACTTCCCTGAGGTCAGCAGTCCCACCCCAGGTCCGTGGATCCAGGTCTTCACCCTTCACCACTTCCCTGAGGTCAGCAAGTCCCACCCCAGGTCCGTGGTTCTAGGTATTCACCCTTCACCACTTCCCTGAGGTCAGCAGTTTTAGCCACCCTTGAAGCACTGTCCATATATGATATTACTACACAAGTGTATTAATATCAGCATACGAAGGTAGATGTTATTACAGAGGAGGACACGCAGAAAATCTGCGCTCTGTAATAACATCCACCTGGACAGACCCGAACGTCGACTACCTGAGACAAGAGAGATCTCTATCCCAGTTAGCCCACCAAGGTGTGGCCACTCAATGTTAATTTTGATCATATACTTATATTTAATATTGAATCTATGCTAATTATTAGCTTGTTCAATTATTTACTTGTGTAAGTATATTTGTGAACGTTTTTATGTGCGTAGAATAGTGTCGGTGTGTGAACCTTTGTGTTCCCTGCATGATAACTGTAATTAATTGTTATCAGTTACCTTTTTTCTCTCGTTATTGATATTTATTTTCATGACACACAAACGTTCACAAGCGCGCACTCTTCTATACTCTCAATTTTGTATTTCTACATACACATCCTACACACATATTACACGTACAGATGCACGAATAAAGCAACACACACACATACACACACACACACAATCATCTGTATCAAACATACACATGCATTTATTCAACAAATGCAGGTGTAAATGAATTTCTAGTATGTAAACAAATACACACGAAACCACACCTCCAACATCTACTTCTACGCTACACACACACACACACACACGGCCAGTGAAGAGGCGGGACCAGGAGCTATGACTCGACCCCTGCAACCCCAACTAGGTGAGTACAACTAGGTGAGTACACACACACACACACATGTACATCACGTGTGCAAACAACGACACTCCTTCAGGAGGCAGTGACGGGTCACCACACTCCTTCAGGAGGCAGTGACGGGTCACCACACTCCTTCAGCAGACTGTGACGGGTCACCACGTTTTTTCAGGAAGCAGTGAGGGTCACCACACTCCTTCACCAGACAGTGACGGGTCACCATCTGGAAAAGACTTGTGTCAGGACGTAGTTCCTGGTGATTATATTATCATCATTATTATCAACATTTTGTGTTTCCCTGTGACAGTTAATGATACAAGTCCCACTGAAAAGTCCTCGTAAGTTTCAGTCTCCCATGTGAGGCTTATTTATTTATGTATAATTTTTAAATGCATACATGGATTTAGGAATATTTGAGGATTTGTATGCATTTGAATACACATATATATGTATAAGTGGCTGTCACTACCAACAACAAGATTAATGTTCAGTATGATGAATGAACACATACAAGAAAAACATTCGTGTTCACCTTTACATTAATAATGAACAACACTGACATGAACAACACTAACATGAACAACACTGACATGAATAACACTGACATGAACAACACTAACAGGAACAACACCCGACATGAACAACACTGACATGAACAACACTGACATGAATAACACTGACAGGAATAACACTAACATGAACAACACTGACAGGAACAACACTGACATGAACAACAATGACAAGAACAACACTGACATGAACAACACTGACATGAACAACACTGATATAAACAACACTGACATGAACAACACTGACATGAACAACACTGACATGAACAACACTGACATGAACAACACTGACATGAACAACACTGACATGAACAACAGTAACATTTACAACACTGCTGTATGAATGTTAACTCTGGCGAGTGAACACAGATAAGACTCTTAAGTTGTCATCTAATTACTTCAGATTCAGATTAAGGTTTTTATTTCTCAGTAAAGATTACAATGTGTGGTTTAGATGTTATAAAGCAATAATTACAAAGTTTACAATGTGTGGTTTACATATTATGAGACAATAATTACAAAGATGGCCACTAGCATGCCCAGCAAGCCTGGGCATGCTGGGCATTTCGGGCAGACTAAAAATAGTTCTTAATCTGTATTACAAATTACAAATGATTAATTTTTTTTTATTTAAAAACTTACAATTTTCATACTAGCAATACACACCAAGTAGTCACCTTACTACAAGTTAGGTCATAACAAAACTATACCAAAACAAGAGTAAGCACTAAAACCCCACATAAGAATGTACCATAATAACACCAATAAAAACCTAACTACCCTATAACAACGAAACTTCAAAAATAAAACATTATACTAACAAACAAAACCTTAAAAGCTCCGTAGAAAACGGTAACCTTTATACCAATCTTAATGATGCATACAAAGCGTCGTCAATACAACATTAGACTGAGACATAAATGCAACATACAATACAAAAAAAATAGCGTTACATAACTCCTAACCTCCACACAATGCCAAAACAAACTTAAACCTCACAAACATCTAAGTAACCATAAAAATGTAAAAGTTTTTTTTTTTTTTTTTACAAAAGTCCATCTCACAAATAAAAAGATCCTAAGCATTCCAAATGAAAGTAAAAAAACAAAACAGTGATTATGGATCCTATAAGATCTGCAAAGCAATTTACACATAGTACAACAAACATATATAAGATCCTATCCAATATGTATACACAAAAAAAAACACAAAATATACCTAACTGAAACAAAACATAGAAACCCAAAAGGGTTTTAAAAACAGACAATGAAAGCCCTAAACCTACAACTAAAACCCGTGATAATGTGACCCAACAATAATAATGATCCTAGGCACACACACATTGCGTGCAAGTCATATAAACTTCAGTAAAAGGAAACCCGTGGCCTGGTACCAACACCTCACAGTGATAAAGTCATCGGATCAGTCCCATCCAATGTCTATACATACATAGAAAGAAAGAACTGCATTACATCTTCTCATATTAAAATACGAAGAATATTGCCAGATAACAAGCCATGAAAAGGGAATAATAGTATAAAAAAAATTTAACCTCTTTGAAAAGAGAACCAAAAGGAAAAAAACAATATAAAAACACTTAGGGCACACACCTGGCCCCCAAGTAAGGCAAACCCCCTTTGGAAAAACCCCTGAAACCCAAAAAGTACAAAAAACCCACCCAAAACCCCCCTCCCCCGTCCAAGTCACCAAACATACCACACACATACTCATCCATAAAAAGAAAAACCCCAACCCCTTTCCCCAAGGGGAAAAGGGTGAATGGATGACCGGGAAAAAACCCCGACAAACCACCCCTCCCCCAACCCCATACATAAACCCCACGAAACAACTTACACACCTAACCCTTCAACCCCCTCACACCATAGACCAACCCCTTCCTTGTAAAACCCCCAGAAACCATAGCTCAGAGTTAACCCAGCAACGACCCCATCGACAATTGCCTATAACCCTCAGAAAAAAAACTATCCCACACCCTCCCATACAACTCCTGGTTCCTACACTTAGTCCAATAAAAACTCGCTGCCAAAGCCCTAATCCTAACATCACTCCGAACCTCCCTCATACTCCACGAAACATAAATATAATCCAATACCAAATACATCACCGCACGCCTCACATCCTCTGGGCACCCCACAACATCCAGACTTAAACATCTTAACACAAATAAACCCCCCCCCACACCCCGGATGATCCCTAAAAACCATTCCCTCACCCCTTCAAGACCCCCACAAAAATATACAACATGGAAAGCGCTGACAAAACCAATCGCCCGATAGTCCCATCACGAAAAGCTGAGCCCTAGACGCCAATATACCATGTAAAAAACGAAAACCAATCTCATGTACCTTAGGAGGCAACTTTAAACGCCTAAACCAAAACCACGTTACATTCCAATCATAACACGGATAAACCTCCATACCTAAAACCTCCTTTTCTCGCCTTCCCACCTTATCTAACCTCCCTACCTTCACCTTACCAGGATCTGGAACCACCAAAAGATACCTTAAAATTGCCTGACAAAACAACAAATTCCCACCCTTCCACCATCTGCGAACCTCACTCATTACCCTCCCCACTCTCACTCCTCGAATCCCACCTCGTGCTAGGTATTCCTGCCTAACATATATGCCCATCAAACGTCTCTGCAGTGGTATCAAACCTAACCCTCCCTTCGCTACCTTAGTCATTACCACATCCCTCCCTAACCAATGCCTCCCATAACCCCATATAAACCTTAATACCCGACTTTGCAATCTTAAAACATCGTCCTCCACAAGGGGGTATACCGCAGCTACATACCACAACTTACTGTATACTAAGGAATTGACAACTACAACCCTCTGCAAGAGAGTGACCTCTCCAGGCCGCCACCCCCCCATCCTACCCAGAGCAGCATTAACCACTGCCGAGGAATTCACCTCCCGCGCAACACTCGCGTGATTACAAAACCACACACCACATATCCTTAACCTATCCACTATTGGCCACCCAAAACCCTGACCCAACGCCCTCTCCCCTACCCATTCCCCCACCTTCAATAATTTCGATTTTACCCTATTCACCCGCATACCAGTGGCCAAAACAAAAACCTCAATTATCCTATTTACATTACCTTCCCTCACCCCTTCTGACACTAACCTGAAAAAGGGTCCTGTAAACATGCAAACATGAGCTGCGACAATGGGCACCCCTACCGCAGCCTCCGCCCCAAACGCACCTCGGACCCCAACCTCCCATTCACCTGTACCCTCAAACGTGCATGCTCATACAAAGTGCGGACCCAACCCACGACCTCCGCCCCAAACCCCTGCCGTAAAAGCACCGCCTGCAACATATCCCTATGATTAATTAGATTTACAATAGTGAGGGAGGTAGTTCAGAATATTTAGATTATGACAATTTGTATAATTAGTATATTGGAGTATATCCGGCAAACTTAAGACTAGTTTGAGATTAATTAGGCAATAGCTATATTCGGGATTTTATGTTTACTGTCCTTTGGGTCAGTGTAGGTATAGATGAGGAGGATGTGTGTGTGTGTGTGTGTGTGTGTGTGTGTGCATGAATAGGTGGTTTTCATGTAGTTAGTTGATGGTGGGGTGTGTTAGTGAGATAAAATGTTTTTTGATGATAGTGTTGAAAATGGAGGCTGAGTCTGCAATTCTGGAGTTTTCAGGTAGGGAGTTCCAGATTTTAGGCCCTTTAATGTACATTGAACGATTGTTTAGATTTAACTGGACACGGGGAATGTCATAGAGATTTTTGTGTCTGGTATTGTGCCTATGGGTCCTCTCACAACTATCAAGAAAGCGTTTTAGTTCAGGGTTAATATTGGAATTCATGTAGGTTGCTCAGTAGTAAGTGTGGATGTTCTGGACAGTAAGTTTAGGTATTTGAAGAGAAGGGGGGGGGGGTTGCCTGGGATTGGATTGTGTGATAATTCTTACTGCTGCTTTTTGTTGAATTATTATTGGTTTTAGGTGAGTTGTTGCTGTTGATCCCCAAGCACATATGGCATAGGTGAGGTAGGAATAGATGAGTAAATAGTATAGTGTGAGTAGGGCTGATTGCGGTACATAGTAACGTATCTTAGAGAGGATCCCAACCGTTTTGGATACTTTTCTTGCTATGTGTTGGATATGGGTGCTGAAATTCAGGTTGTTCTGTTACCAAACATAATGTAGAAGGTTTTGTCAGTGTTAAGTGTAAGTTTATTGGCTGTCATCCAGGTTGATATTTTTAGCAGCTCTTCATAAACAATGGTGTTGAGTGTGGCAAGATTTGGGTGGGAGATGACATAAGTCGTGTCGTCAGCAAAGAGAATTGGTTTCAGGTGTTGTGATACATTAGGAAGATCATTGATGTATAAGAGGAAGTTTTTGGAGTAGGATGCCGTGGTCTACTGTGTCAAAAACTTTCCTTAGGTCAATAAAGAGTCCTAACTGATATTCCTTATTTTCCAGTGCTGTGTAAAATAGGTCCAGCATTTTTACAATTGCATGGTTTGTGCTTTTGTTTTTCCTCAAGCCAAATTGGCAGGGGTTGAGTATGTTTTGTACTATAATAAACGAATATAATCTCTTGTGCAAGAGTTTCTCAAAGATTTTGGATAGCAACGGTAAGTTCGAGATTGTCCTGTAGTTATTTACACCACCTTTGAGAATTGGTGTAACCCTTGCTGTCTTGAGGGGTGCCGGGAAAGTGCTAGTTTCTAGTGAGCTGATAAAAGGTAGTGAAATAGCATGCGAAAGGACATGATCCGCTCGCTTGTACAATAGTGGTGGGACTTGAGACAGATTCCCTGATTTATTCTTAAGTGACTTTATAATCATGGTGACTTTAGTGGGTTCGGTAGGTGCAAGATAGAAGGAGGTTGGGAAATTTCCATATAAGTAATCACTTGCTTGGGCGTTGTTACCTGGGATTTTACTGGCGATATTTGATCCTATGGTTAAGAAGAAGTCATTTAACTTGTTAACTGTATCAATAGGTTGTAGTTGTGTTTCATTCGGTTTAGTTAGGACAATATCCCTAGTTTTGTTCAGTTTGTGGGTGCCCAGAATCTGAGAGAGTGTTTTCCAGGTCTTTTTTATATCTCTCCTTGTTTCGGTGAATCTGCTGGAATAGTACAATTGATTAGTTGTGTTTAATAGTATTTTTGTGTATTAGGCCCTGTCTATATTGCTTTTCATATTGCTGCTTCTATTGATTGCTGTTAGTTAGCCATGGGCAACCTAGCCGTTTGTTCGTAATCTGTTTCGTTTTTACGGGACAATGTTTGTTGTATAGTCTAAGTAATTTATTAAGAAATATGTCTATCCAATTATCGATACCAGTGACATTGGAGAATTCTATAGGCCAGTCAAGGGACCCTAGCTCTGCTGTGAAGCTACTTACTGAGGCCTCGTCATGAAGTTTGAAACAAACTTTGTTGTATTCCAGTGGTGGTTTTTAATGTATATTAAGAGGAAGGTGGGTAGTGGTCTGTCGTGCTGTCTGTAATTATCCCTTAATAAAATTGTTTTTGGATTGATTAATTCATAGCTCCTGGACCAGCTTCATAACTTTTTTTTACCGGTTTTGTTGATTTCTGGTCTATGTATTCTTAAATATGTGTGTATTGTTTGCCTCCACCACCACCACCACTTGACCTAGTACAGTCCACTTACCACCACCACTTGACCTAGTACAGTCCACTTACCACCACTTGACCTAGTACAGTCCACTTACCACCACCACTTGACCTAGTACAGTCCACTTACCACCACCACTTGACCTAGTACAGTCCACTTACCACCACCACTTGACCTAGTACAGTCCACTTACCACCACCACTTGACCTAGTACAGTCCACTTACCACCACCACCACTTGACCTAGTACAGTCTACTTACCACCACCACTTGACCTAGTACAGTCTACTTACCACCACCACTTGACCTAGTACAGTCCACTTACCACCACCACTTGACCTAGTACAGTCCACTTACCACCACCACTTGACCTAGTACAGTCCACTTACCACCACCACCACTTGACCTAGTACAGTCCACTTACCACCACCACTTGACCTAGTACAGTCTACTTACCACCACCACTTGACCTAGTACAGTCTACTTACCACCACCACTTGACCTAGTACAGTCCACTTACCACCACCACTTGACCTAGTACAGTCCACTTACCGCCCTAAAACTGGAAAAGTGATAATATGTTCTGATTTGCAATAAGATCATATTAAACAGGTTAAATCACAATGTGCAAAACAACCACTGTGAAAAATCACCTGAGAAATCACAAATTTTCCTGACATATAAAGTATCTCACAACCCAACCTCTGCACCACTGCCACACGTATACAACCTCTGCACCACTGCCACACGTATACAACCACTACTAATATACACAGAGATGTGTACACATTCCCATACGTAGGTCTGCAATTTCTTACACAGCTGCTAAAGTGAAATTATATTGCAAAGTCAATGAAAAGTAAATAAGGAAAATCTTAAGAATAATTTTTTATAGAATCCTGGATAAACCAAATGTAGATTACTGTTATGCAGTATTTTCAAGATATCAATAATGAGAAATGTGATGATCTAAATGTCAAGTGAGAGACAGTTGTATTGGATGAAAATGAGAGACACTTGTATTGGATGAGAAACACTTGCATTGGTTGAAAAAACACACACGCACACTTTACACAGCCCCGGTGGCCTGGTGGCTAAAGCTCTCACTTCACGCACAGAGGGTCCGGGTTCAATTCCCGGCGGGGCGAAAACATTTCGAAGTGTTTCCTTACACATACACACACACACATACAACAGGCCTAGTGTCTAATCGACATGTGCCTAGGACAAAATGGTAACTAAAACACACACACACACACACATGCACGCACGCACACACAATACACTGTTCTTTTATTTTCTAGTATGTTCCTCTACTGTACTGCATTGTTATTGTATGATGTTGTACGGCACTTGAGTGTTTCTGTATTGTTCCGTGTTACTTGTGTGTTACTGTACACATCTCTGTACAATCTCGATCCGTTGGCAAAAAAATAATAACTCTGTGGTAATAAAGGTGACCAACATGGTAGTTTCCATCCATTGACAAACAAGACATCAACAGTCGATTATGCAACTTGGCAAATTCGCCTCTTTGTTTATGTCTCCTATACTGCTGTTTTATTCACTTATATGTTGCTGTACTCTACATTTGCAAACCTAGAAGCAACAACAACAACAATGTCTTTCGCAACAATTCGCTTCTTTTTATGTTAATTTTTGCTATCTTCATCCATACATTCCCTTCCTTTTTAATCTCTGTCTATCTGTTATTTATTACATAAATTTTGTGTTTCCCATCACTGTGTCAATAACAGTTCTGTCATATACATTGCCTGTTATACTGTCTAGTTTACTTAAAAAATAGTTTTTAATTATATATAATATTGAGTGTTTTGAACAGTATTATAAGTAAAGGATGACATGAAAGTTACACTTGCTAAGAGACATCACAGGAGGAGGAGGTGTTGATTCACTGGGAATTCTCCCGGCCGGTCTTTACCAGATGGCGACCCGGTTCCGGCTCCCTGTCGTGGGAGTAGCAGAGACCTATGTCTCCCATGGGAGGATACCCTCATCGGAGGGACCAACTGGCCCCAGGCCTAGCCACATTCTCCACCAGCACAAGGCATGGAGGTAGATAGATGCTAGGCCTCTCTGGTCTGCCACCTTCCCTAACGGGAAGGGCAGGCTTACGAGCTGCAGATGGTAGCAAGCTCCAGCCTTGGCACCCACCCTGCCCTAGAAAGGCTGGGCATGGTGATCGACCAGACATCACAATAAAAATGTTTTAGTTATTCTTGTCTGTTTATGAACAAAAGATATAGATATAGTTTTATGTAAATAACTTATACAGAAATGTCAAATTTAGAATACAGTCATGTAGGTAGACATAAATACATAAATGTAGCTCATAATAAAATAAATAAAAATACATTTGGTTATTATACTCGACTTTTTATTAAATTTATTTAAAAAAATATTTTTAAAAATAATCTTATTAAAACCTAGTGTCTGCTCTTTTCTTTATCTTATTATAAGTATTTAATTAGCATTTCGTAATTATGTATATTATATTAATTATATTTATGGTGCTACATTTTCTGGCTATCATAATTAATGTTAAAGTTGACAATAGTTGTTGCACTTACAAACTTCCTCCTGAAGCTCTCACTACTCTTCAAATACTCTATTTGTAAATAAATATTTCATGCATTCATTATTTTCCACGATTTCTTCTGCGACTCAATGCTTTAGAGTTCGCACGATTAATAAGAACATAAGAATAGAGGAACACTGCAATAGGCCTACTGGCCCATACCAGGCAAGACCATCTCAAAACCATCCATTCCCCTATTCCACGCCCAGCTTTGTGTGCGGCTGTATAGTGGAGACCTCTGGTGGCTGACTTTTGAGATTTTATTTTCACAGCCATGACCGAGGGATACAGGCGCCGCGTAAACACCATTGGTATTGAAGTACTTCAGGGAGCGGTTTACCCGTCAAACGTGGACGTTGTCTTGCTGGCTATACTTCGAGATTCTCTGGGTGTGGACCACTCGGAATTGTATGGCATATCCCTTAATGGGGCACGATGGATCTTCGTGAAATTTGCCTGTACGGCGGCGTATACCAGAGTTGTGGATAAATATCAGGACAAGCGGCTGGCGGTAATGCAAGAGACGTTTCGGCAACTTACAAGTGGATAAAGTTGCGAAACGTCCCATTTGAGGCCGGGGAAAGTGACATACAGGAAATGAAGAAGATGTATGGGATTGTCCATGCTGTTACTGTTGGTAGATGGATGAATGGTGTTTACGCTGGTATGTTGGAAGGCACATATTCGGTAAAAATGACGTAAAGGAAACCCATACCCTCCTTTATCTTAATGCATGGTTTTTGCACTCAGGTATATGTTACCTATGTTGGACAGGTGCGTACCTGCCGGTTGTGTGGGCAGACGGGGCACCTGGCGGTTGACTGTCGATGTAGGAGGCCTGAGGAGGGTAACGTCGAGAAGGCGGATGTACTACGGATGGATGAAGGAATGCAACAGCACGAAGGATTGGCAAGGAAACAAGGAGATGGTGTGAAGGAGTGCATGGTACGTCAGTAATGGAGCGAGTCGGTGGAGCAGGAGGAAAGAGTATAGGGAGAGGTGGACAGGGTGCAGCCTGCAGAATCTGTGGTGAATGGTGTATCGTCTATGGACGAGAGTCAGAGGGATGTACAGGAGGAGGCTGAGATCTTGGAGGATCTGAATGAGTTCATTCGTGGTGGTCCTTTGTCACTTGAGGAAGTGGCAGGGGTGGGAATTGGGGAGAATCAAATTGACGTCAATGACAGCAATGAAGGACGGAGTGAAGTCCTGGGAAGAAAGGACATCAAGTTCAGGTTCAGGGTACAGTGTCAGTAGTGGTGGCAGAAATACATAGGGAAGAGAGCATGGAAGTAAGTGGAGACAAAGGGGAATCAAGGAAAAGGCCAGGGGAAGAATCTGAGGATGACCCATTAACTGCTGCACAAAGGCCTGGTAAGAAGGTGTGGGCGGATGTGGTGCAGGGAAAAGGAAGTAGGGTGAAGGGTAATGGTGACAGCAGGGATATAAAGGGTGATGGGAGGATTAAGGGAGGGTTGGAAGGAGCATCACATGGAAAACTAGACAAAAGAGCACTGAAGCAGAAGGGAAAACCCCAGCCCTTCACTTTAGGTGTGTAACGATGAATGTTAATGGCCTCAGGAACGAGATCAAACGTAGATGGGTTGAAGTAACATTGAAGAGGTTGAGAGTAGATGTGGTATTTTTCCAAGAACACAATTATCCAATAGAATCAGAGCTGGTAGTTAAGCGGCATAGGGTTTTTGTGTGTGACAGGGGCTTTCAAGGGTGGGGTGTTGGTGGGTATTAGTGAGTCCAGTCCTTTTACCTTGTCATCATGGGAGCATGTGGGAGGGCGAGTGGTAAGGGTGAATGGGGAGTGGGTGGGGTACAAGTAAGTTACCTGGGGGTATATATGCCGGATGTTGCTAATAGGAGTATCAAGGATGACTTTGTTAATAACGAGTTGACGTATGCTTTCAGAGGATTGCTCCAAGTAGCGATTATAGCTGGGGATTGGAATAGTGTGATTAGGATTAGGGATGTGGAGCCCCGAGGGGGGGGGGTGTTTTGGGGTCTCTAAGGGATGTATTGGGGGCGGTGGGGGTGGTGGATGTGGTGTTGGGAAGGGATGAGTTGGTGGAATATACTTTCTTAAGGAATAATTATGCGGCAAGGCTGGATCAAATATATGTGACGAGGTCGGTGGATGTGCGAAAGGTGGAATGCTTTGATTTGGGTTTTTCAGATCACAGGGGTGTGTTGTTTGAAGGAGGGTGGGAAGGGGTTGTGCATGTGTATAAGAGTTTTTGGAAATTGAATACGAGGTTATTGGAAAGGGAAGGGGAGGAGGAGGCATTTGAGAAGTGGTGGGAAGGGTTGTGGGGGAGGGGAAAGGGATACAGTCGGGAGTTGTTAAGTGGTGGAATGAGACGGGGAAAGTAGAAATTAGAAAGTATTATGAGAGGGTTGGCGGTGAGGAAATGAGGTATAGGTATGGGTATCAGAGGTATTTGGAGGGGCTTTTAGGTGAGTGTCAGGGAGGGGATTGGAGGGGAAGGAATTATGGTGAGGTATTAGAGTTGAGGGCAAAGTTAAGGGAAATACAGGAGGAGAGATTTCATGGACTAAGGATTCGAAGTGGTATTGAAGAAGTTTTGTGGGGGAATAAAGCGTCAAAGGTAGTGTTAAAAAATTTTCAACGGCGAAGAAAAGGTATGTTGATAGAGACATTGAAGGTGGAAGGGGGGGGTGCGAGGGTATCAGGAGGGAACGGTACTGAGGACAACAGAGGGGATGGGGGTACGCAGAGGGTTTGTTTTGTAACAAATATGAAAAGGGAGACGGATGAGGAGGCTAAGGTAGGATATTGAGGGAATTGGGAAATTATTAGGTGAGGAAGAGAGGAAGAAATGGGAGGGCAATTTTGGAGGAGGAGGTATGGGAGGTGGTGAGGGGTTTGAGATTGGGAAAGTCGCCCGGCATAGATGGGTTGCCGGGGGAATTGTATGTTAAGCATTGGCAGGTTTTGAAGGGGATAATCGTTAAAATGGTAAATGAACTGAAAGAGGAGGGGAATATGGGTGAGTCAATGAGAACGGGGTCCGTAGTACTAGTGGCAAAAGGGGGGTATCAGGAGGGGTTGGGTGATTATAGGGGAATAGCATTATTGACGGCGGATTATAAAATATTTGCAAAGGTTTTAGCAAACAGGATCAAAAGAGGGTTAGGGGGAATGTTGCATGAGGGACAATACGGGGTGCTGGGACGGAGTATCAGAACGGGGCATAGACGTATAAAGCAGTTTATTGAGAATAGTCAGATGGGAGGAGTGTTGGGGTGGATTGCCAGAGTGCATATGATAGGGTGGACAGGGAAATGTTATTGGATATTTTGGGTAGGCAAGGGTTTGGGGAGGCAGTTATAGGATGGGTTCGAACTTTGTATGAGGGGGCTTTAGTTAGGGTGCAAATTAATGGGAATGTGGGAAGAAAGGTGGAGATGAAGAAGGGTCGGCGGCAGGGATGTCCACTGTTGCAGATCCTTTTGCCTTATTACAGGGTCCGTTTATAGGTTGGTGGAGGAGGGGTTTTGCGGGAGGGTGACGTGGAGGAGGATGCAGAGGGGGGTATTGTTGGTTACGTAGATGATACTACAGTGTTGGTCAGGTCTGAGAAGCAGTTGAGTGTGATCAATGAGTTGGTTGAAAAGTTTGGGAAGGCAACGGGAATGAGGGTGAATAAGGAAAAATCTAATTTATTGGAGGTAGGCAGTTGGATGAGGGGAACGTTGGAGAAATGGGAGGGATGGAGTTGTGTGAAAACTATAAAAATATGTGGGATAGTGTTCAGTGCTGATCCTTTGGTGGCTAGAGAGGTAAATTCAAGATTGGTAGTGGATGCTACTATTGATAGGATGAAGAGATGGGGAATGAGAGAGGTTACTTTGTTGCAAAGGGTGGTAGTTGTTAACGTTTTAGTGTATAGTAAATTGTGGTTCAGGGTGGTGGTATATCCTCTCTTAGAGGTGGATGTGCAGTGGTTGTTGAAGTACGTGTTGAAGTTTGTAGGGGGGAATGGGAGACATTGGATGTGTAGGGAATAGTGAACGAGGGTTGGTGGGGGTTAGGGTTGTGCCCTTGAGGCGTAGAATTAGGAGTTTTTTGTGAGGCATGAGTTTTGATGAGGGGGAGAGGGGGACGAAGTGTGGGATTAGTGATGAAGGAGGTGCAAAAGGTGGTGGGAAAGGATATATTGCTTTGTGAGGCTATTTTAAGGGGTTATTGGTTATAAAAGGAGCGGGAAGGAGGTAGAGTAACCGTTTGGATAGGTTGGGGATGGAGAGAATGGAGATGCAAGGGAGTGGGGTTTATCCTTTGTATGATTGGAAGGGAATTTAGGGGTGGTTAAAGAAGTTGAAGGTGCACCAAGAGTGAGGAAACAGGGTATAGGTTTCTTCAGGGTATTTTGGCATCCAGGGCCCAGCTTTATGTAATGGGGTTGAGTGGGGATGGGCATTGTCGTAGGTGGGGGGGAGGTAGATGAAAGCTTATCATGCCATCTATTTTTGTGAGGGTTTGGAGGCAGTGAGGGGAAAGGTTTGGGGGGTTTGAGGATGGTAGGTGGGGAGGGGTATCTGTTTTGAGGGCTTTGAGTTTAGATTTGGGGAAGTTGTTGGAAAGAATACGTAGAGGATGTCTTATTTGGTGTTGGATTTTATACATATATCTTGGGGTATGAGGGACATGGTGGGAATGGTTCGAATAAGGGCTTTAGGAGCGGGGTTTTATAGGACAAAATGTAGGAATCGAAGTTTGTATAGTGGGGTATGGAACAGGGATTTTCGAATGGTTATCAAGAGATAACAGTGAATAGCATGTTGGGGGTGCCAAGGTGAAAGGACTGGTGTTGATTAAGGTAGAAGTCACAGGAGGTGAAAAGGGTAGAGGGGTAGGATGAAAGTAATGTAGGTAGGAAGGGGGAGAGGGGGTGGGGGTGGATGGGATTTGTGTTTTAAAGGGATTGGGAGGAGGGGAGTTGGGTAGTAGCTGGGTATTCTAGGTTCGCAATAAGTCAGGGAATTGGCGAGGAGGTTGCTGGTTCAGTGCTCTAGTCTGGGAAATAAGATGTATTGAATCTTATATATGTCAAGTGATGGGTATATGTTTGTAACGCATGGGTAGCATGTTTCAAGATTGGTTAATTGTGTTAGCAATTACATGAAGGTCATTGATCAAATTAATTGTTTCATAGGGTATGGACTGTAAACTGTGGTCTTAGAGCAGTGTATCAATTACGTTGTATTGATATGGGTATCATGTTTTGAGATTGTGTGCTGTTCTTTGTTTTGGTGTGTTGTTGACACACGTGTATATGTATTTATATAGTTATTGATAGATTGATCTGTATATAGGATGATAAATGTCCGGTAGGATTTGATATATTTTGTATAATACATATAGTTAGTCGGGAATAAGGAAAGGGATAATCGTGTTTTTAAGTATTATTTTATGTAACTAGTTTGTTTAGAATTTTTTTCACGTATACGTTATGTACATATTTAGCTTTGTTACCACTTGGTTGTTAAGCTTATTATTATTATAATCAAATAGAAGCGCTAAACCACAGGGGTTATACAGCACTGCAGGTTTGTAGGATGCAGGGAAGTGGGTTGTAAGAGGGAGATGAATGATTAGTAGGGTATGGAGTGCAGCATGACGGTGGATAGTGAGGGATAGGGTAGCAAGAGATCAAGGTAGAAGGACTGAGGGAGGTGCTAGAGGTATAATCTTCAAGTTTGTGTAGTAAGTCAGTTTCTGTCAAAAAGTCAACAAGAGAATCAGGATTAAAGGAGGGTCCATCTGCAAGAAGGGAAGGTAAAGAAAGGGCCGCAGAGCGAAGACGTCGTTGGAGGTAAATTCTGCGTGCTCGTTGATAGAGAGGGCAGTCCAACAGGATATGTCAGAACAGACACTGGAACCTGACACTGCTCACAGAGAGGGCAGGGAGCCTCTCCATGAGATACCCGTGAGTAAGAGAGGTGGCCGATGCGAAGACGGGAGAGTGTAGTCTCCCAACCTCGACGTGGTGACAAGAAGGCCAGAAACCTATAACCGTTTAATAGAATGAAGTTTGTTATTCAGCAGGTCAGACCAGCGTTGTTGCCAG
>WNWK01014738.1:0-50255 GCA_009830355.1 Cherax destructor
CCCAGGTCCCCCACATTACTTTTCTGTTTGTTGTATGATTAGAGTTTGTAGTATACCAGTTCTAATTATTATTACATTGGGACATGACTGCAAGTAGTTTTGAGCTGTCATCAACAACGATAAGTTTTAATCCACTTAGTGGTATCCTTATCATAATATTTTATATTAGTCATCTTATCCAAGTCCCACACAGCTGCTGCTGCTGCTGTGTTTCTGCTCTGTTGCTTCTGCTGCTTCTGCTGTGCACACGTGTCGTAGGGGTTCGTGAGGATATAATAGAGATAAACCCCCGATGGATGTCGGGAGGTGTATATTATATAGTCTTGAGAGAGGGCTCGGCCTGCCTGTCCAGTCTACTATGCCTAGTGGGGCACTGAGAGCGGGGCTTCTAGCCTACGGCCTAATGGGAAACTCGTGACATCACGGCTAGCAAGAAGCATGTCTATATTGTGTGTGTGTGTATGTCAACACTGTTGACACACACACACACGACAATACGAAAATGACATAGCAACAAAAGCCAAGCCTGACCCGAAGCTATTGTACAGTCACATCAGGAGGAAAACGACAGTCAAGGACCAGGTGATCAGGCTGAGGAAGGAAGGAGGGGAGATCACAAAAAAACGACCAAGAAGTATGCGAGGAGCTCAACATGAGATTCAAAGAAGTATTCGCAGAGGACACAGAAGGGACTCCAGAAAGATGGAGGGGTGGGCTACACCATCAAGTGCTGGACACAATACATACAACTGAGGAGGAGGTGAAGAGGCTACTAAGCGAGCTAGGTACATCAAAGGCGATGGGGCCAGACAGCATCTCTTCATGGGTCTTGAGAGAGGGAGCAGAGGCGCTCACTGTACCACTAACAACAATCTTCAACACATCTATCGAAACAGGGCGACTACCTGAGGTGTGGAAGATAGCAAATGTAGTCCCAATTTTTAAAAAAAACGAGACAGACATGAAGCCCAAAACTACAGACCAGTGTCACTGACATGTATACTACGCAAAGTCATGGAGAAGATTATCAGGAGAAGAGTGATAGAACACCTAGAGGGGAATGTGCTTATCAACAACAGCCAGCACGGTTTCAGGGACGGAAAATGCTGTGTCACAAACCTACTGGAGTTCTATGACAGGGTGACAGCAGTAAGACAAGAGAGAGAGAGGGATGGGTAGATTGCATTTTCTTGGACTGTAAGAAGGCGTTTGATACAGTTCCACACAAGAGATTAGTGCAAAAACTGGAGGACCAGGCAGGAATAACAGGGAAGACACTGCAATGGATCAGGGAATACCTGTCAGGAAGACAACTGCTAGTAATGATACGTGGAAAGGTGTCTGAGGGGCGCCTGAAATGAGCAGGGTTCACAGGGCCAGTTCTAGGACCTGTGCTGTTTCTAGTATTTGTGAATAACATGATAGAAGGAATAGACTCCGACGTGTCCCTGTTTGCAAATGATGTGAAGTTGATAAGAAGAATCCAATCACATAAGGACCAGGCAGAAGTTCAAAGGCATCTGGACAGACTGCAGGCCTGGTCCAGCAATTGGCTCCTGGAGTTCAACCCCACCATGTGTAAAGTCATGAAGATTAGGGAAGGGCAAAGAAGATCGCAGACGGAGTACAGTCTAGGGGGCCAGAGACTACAAACTTCAATCAAGGAAAAAGATCTTGGGGTGAGTATAACACCGGGCACATCTCCTGAGGCGCACATCAGCCAAATAACTGCTGCAGCATACGGGCGCCTAGCAAACCTAAGAACAGCATTCCGACATCTTAATAAGGAATCGTTCAGGACCCTGTACACTGTGTACGTTAGGCCCATATTGGAGTATGCAGCACCAGTTTGGAACCCACACCTAGCCAAGCACGTAATGAAACTAGAGAAAGTGCAAAGGTTTGCAACAAGACTAGTCCCGGAGCTAAGGGGTATGTCCTACGAGGAGAGGTTAAGGGAAATCGACCTGACGACACTGAAGGACAGGAGAGATAGGGGAGACATGGTAGCGACATATAAAATACTGAGAGGAATTGACAAGGTTGACAGAGACAGAATGTTCCAGAGATGGGACACAGCAACAAGGGGACACAGTTGGAAGTTGAAGACTCAAATGAATCACAGGTATGTTAGGAAGTATTTCTTCAGTCACAGAGTGGTCAGGAAGTGGAATAGTTTGGGAAGCGATGTAGTGGAGGCAGGATAAATTCATAGCTTTAAGAAGAGGTATGATAAAGCTCATGGTGCAGGGAGAGTGACCCAGTAGCGGCCAGTGAAGAGGCGGGGCCAGGAGCTATGACTCGACTCCTGCATCCACAACTAGGTGAGTACAACTAGGTGAGTACACACACACACAGGATTGCCCGAAGTTGACAGTGTCAGTGAACAACCCGAGAAGTGATTCGCGAACTGTCCCCATTCAGAAAATGAAGGTGAAGGTCACAGTTACATAAAAGAAATTGAAATCAGTGCCACGAGAGAGAGGGGAAAGCTGTAGGCCTAGTGAGGGTGAAGGTAGTATTGCCACATTCCAATACCAAAATTCAATCCAGAATAAGTGCGACCCAAGCCAGGAAGTTAATGAGATAAGGATAATCGAGTTAGTGTACAGTGTATACAAGGAATATAGTGACGAAGCAGAAGAGGAAACAAGAGCTAAATCGTGAAGCCAAATCGTGAAGCCAAATCGTGAAGCATCGTGCATGAGGGAGCCAGACGACAGCTTCTGCCAGAGTAAAGTACATATCCTTTTTGTGGTTATATGAGAGAGCTGAGTCCGGCCCTGAATTAATGATAGCTGAAGGTCATTATCCCTGCTCTGGAGAGCTGAATATCATACCTAGAGCACTTAACACTTAGTAGAGGAGAGGAACTGGGGGAGGTTTAAGTGAGGGGCACGAGGCACATGAGTGCACGCAGGCACTTAGGTCAGTAAAATACACTAACATAGTTTATTTAGTAAGCAAAGTTATTTAGGTATACATGAGTACTGTGATAGGTTATCACACAGCAGCATATGTGTAGAGAACCTATGATAACCCAGCAAGTCAGACAGTGTGAATGATTTTATTTAAATCGAGGTAGTGAGGACAAGTACACACACACACACACACACACACGAGTGTGCATACACACACACAGGGCTGTGGAAACTGACCGCTACACCCCCCTGCCCCTCCCCCACTCCATCTTTACTCTCCTCTCTCTCTATCTCCCTCTTTCTATCTCTCTCTCTCTCTCTTTCTCTCTCTCTCTCTCTCTCTTCTTCTCTCTCTCTCTCTCTCTTCTCTCTCTCTCCACTTGCCCTCCCACTCCCTCACACCACCACTCTATCCCCTCCTTACCTCTCTCTCCTCCTCTTACACTCCCATCTACCATCCTATCACTTTCTCTCTCTCTCTCTCCCTCTCCCTCTCCCCTCTCTCCCTCCTCTCTCCCTCTCTCTTTCCCCTCTCTCTCCTCCTTCACTTCCTCCTCACCCTCTCTCCCTCCTTTCCTCTCTCTCTCTTCCTCCTTACCTTCCATCCATCTTCCTTCTCCTCCCCATCTCCCCCTCTCCCCTACCCTTTTCCTCTCTCCCAGCACCCT
This sequence comes from Cherax destructor, assembly GCA_009830355.1. Lineage (NCBI taxonomy): Eukaryota > Metazoa > Arthropoda > Malacostraca > Decapoda > Parastacidae > Cherax > Cherax destructor. Next base: position 3,590 of record WNWK01014738.1, read on the forward strand.
TGGGTACTTCTACCACCTCTTTCCCCTCCTTTTCCCCGTGCATAACCAGCAGTTCCTCTCCCCTTTCTCCTTGTACCCCTAATCTTCTCCTCCCTGTCTTCCCTTTCCTTTTCCCTTTCTCCCTGTACCCCAAGTACTTCTACCACATCTCTCCTGACCCCTCGGTACTTCTACCACTTCCCTCCTCTTCCCACCCATGCTTATCCAGCAGTTGCTCTTCCTCTCTCCTTGTACCCCTAATCTCTACCTGTGGCTGTCCCCCTCCCTCTGCCCTATCTCCCTTTTCCTCCCTACAACAAACACCCATCTTCACACTCACACCACTCACTCTGAAAATATATAAGCCTCCTCTTCCCCCTCACACTCTCCCTCACACCATCACTCTGTCCGTCTCCCTCCCTCTCCCCTCCATCTTACACTCCCATCCCATATTCTATCACTTTCTCTCTCTCCCTCCCTCTCTCTCTCTCTTTCTCCTCTCTCTCATCCTCACCTTCTATCCATCTTCCTTCTCCTCCCCCTCTGTCTTCCCCTAGCCTCTCCACACTCCCTTTTCCATCTCTCTCTGTACCCCTTGTACCCTAATCCCTCCCTGCTGCTGTTTCCCCCTCCCACCTCATATCCTTTCCCCTCCCATCCCCTTCCACCTTTCCCTCCCTAGAGTAAACACCATACTCACACACACACATACTCGAAAATACACAAGCTTCGTTCTGTGGAAATAAAAGGGTTACCCAGGAACAAGGACGAGAACCAGGGGACTGGTGGACGAACCTGGGAGGGAAGTTTGGAAGGCAGAACTCAAAAAAAGGGAGGATGACTAGGGAAGGAAGCTAGATGAGCTTGGCAAGAAAATGGAGGAGAGGATAGCTTCAGAGACCAGGAAGTGGGAGCTACAAGCCAAAACAGCAGAAGATAAGATACAGTGCTTTGAAGAGGAACTGAAAAACCTAAAATAGCTTAAAGAGAAAAATGACAGTACAGACATAATATCAGGAACTTCTACATCAGTCACAGACAAGGAGACTGTAGGGATTAAAGAAACTATACTGTATGCAGAGGCCTTATCAGACCCACATGGGTCCAAGGCAAACACGAGGAGCACACTAGGAACAAATGAGAGGTCTGAAAACAATGAAGGAGCTATGCTAGATGCAGGGACTCTAACAGACACCTGCAGGGGCCAGGAACAGCTGAGTAGGAGAGACAGACCACTGAGCATAGGGCTTCATCCAGGGAAAGGATTGAAGGAAGGAACACTCCAATGGAAGGAACTAAAACACCTCAGAGGATGCAATTTGAGTCACAGTGGGATGCCAAAAGGAGAAGTCAGTTTTGTCTATGGGTTCCAGGAAGTCAAAGGGAAACCCATGATGAAAGAAAACAGGAGGAGAAAAAGCAATTGAAGGCATCATGAAAGCAATAGGTGAGAGCGACATGACCCAGGTGACAAATTTTTGGAGAATTGGGTGGTTTGCAAGGGGAAGAAAACGGCATCTCAAAGTAATTTTCAAGGTAGAATCAGCTCAAACCAGGATTCTGCAGGAGAAAGCATGACTGATGGACAAACCGGCATACCAGAGAGTGTACCTCGATCGAGACAGAACACAAGAGGAAAGAACGATACTGAAAGAGAGGGTACAAAGACGAAAGGAGGAACAAGAGGAAATTATAAAGACGAGAAGAAGAACCCAGACCCAGGTGGAAGGACAAACACACCCTTCAGAAACATCCGCAGAAGGACTCCAACCATGACAACCCCAAGGAAACTGAACAAACTAAACGAACACTCCCATACTGTTCCCTCTGTCCCCACCCCTTACACCACATACCACACCCTTACAGCAACCCCCTATGGGTATTCTGCCCACACCCTCTCATCACAAACCCCACCCCACCACAACCCCCCCTATGCTCCCTCCAGGGCTCCCACTCCCCAACCCCAACATTCTCCCAGGACCACAGTTTTAGAAAAGAAGTTGAAGGTTTGGTACACAAACGCAGATGGAATAATGAACAAATATGAAGAGTGGCATGAAAGAATCAATGAGAACTCCCCAGACATCATGGCAGTCACAGAAACGAAACTCACCGAGACGATAACAGACGCAATCTTCCCACCAGGATATTATAACCTGAGTAAAGATAGAAGGAGAAGAGGAGGGGTTGCACTGCTCGTGAAAAACCATTGGAGATTTGAGGAAATGGAAGTCATGGACGAGATTAGAGAAAGAGATTACATAGTAGGTACACTTCAGTCTGGGAAACATAAGGTAGTCATTGCAGTAATGAATAATCCACCACAGAACTGCAGGAGGCCAAGAGAGGAATATGAAAAGAGCAATAGAGCAATGGTGGACACACTGGCTGAGGTGGCAAGAAGAGCTCACTCGAGCAGAGCAAAGTTACTGGTTATGGGCGATTTCAACCACAGGGAGATCGATTGGGAAAATCTGGAGCCACACGGGGGTCCCGAAACATGGAGAGCCAAGATGATGGATGTGGTACTGGAAAACCTCATGCATCAACATGTTAAGGACAGTACCAGAGAGAAAGAGGTGAGGATGAACAAGCAAGACTGGACCTCGTGTTCACCCTGAGCAGTTCAGACATTGAGGACATCACATATGAGAGGCCCCTTGGAGTTAGTGATCATGTGGTTCTGTGCTTTGAATACATAGTAGAGTTACAAGTGGAGAGGGCAACAGAAGCTGAATGGGAAAAGCCAAACTATAAAAGGGGGATTACACAGGTATGAGGAACTTCCTGCAGGAGGTTCAGTGGGACAGCGAATTGGTAGGAAAGTCAGTAAACGAAATGATGGTATACTTAGCAACAAAATGCAAGGAGGCAGAGGAAAGGTTTGTTCCCAGGAGCAACAGAAATAATGAGAAGACAAGAACGAGCATTTGGTTTACCTGAAGGTGCAGGGAGGCAAAACTAAGTGCACTAGAGAATGGAAAATACAGAAGTCAAAGGACCCAGGAAAATAAGGAGATTAGTCAACGATCCAGAAACGAGTATGCACAGACAAGAAAGGAAGCCCAGCGACAGTACGAAAACAACATAGCATCGAAAGTCAAGTCTGACCCGAAACTGCTGTATAGCCACATTAGGAGGAAGACAACAGTCAAAGACCAGGTGATCAGGCTGAGGAAAGAAGGTGGGGAACTCACAAGAAACGATCAAGAGGTATGTGAGGAGCTCAACACAAGATTGAAGGAAGTATTTACAGTGGAGACAGGAAGGACTCTGGGAAGACAGAACAGAGGGGGACATCAACAAGGAATATACCAACAAGTGTTAAATGACATACATACAACTGAGGAGGAAGTGAAGAAGCTGCTCAGTGACCTTGATACCTCAAAGGAGATGGAACCGGACAACATCTCCCCGTGGGTCCTTAGAGAGGGAGCAGAGACACTGTGATTGCCACTAACCACGATCTTCAACACATCACTCGAAACTGGGCAACTACCTGAGATATGGAAGACAGCAAATGTAGTTCCCATTTTTAAGAAAGGAAACATAAATGAGGCACTAAACTATAGACCAGTGTCACTGACATGTATAGTATGCAAAGTCATGGAGAAGATTATCAGGAGAGTAGTAGAGCACCTGGAAAGGAACAAGATTATAAATGACAACCAGCACGGATTCAGGAAAGGCAAATCCTGTATCACAAACCTCCTGGAGTTTTATGATAAGGTAACAGAGGTAAGACACTAGAGAGAAAGGTGGGTTGATTCTTGGACAGCAAGAAGGCCTTTGATAAAGTTCCTCACAAGAGATTAGTGCAGAAGCTAGAGGATCAGGCACGTATAACAGGAAGGGCACTGCAATGGATGAGAGAATACTTGACAGGGAGGCAACAACGAGTCATGGTACGTGATGATATATCACAGTGGGCGCCTGTGATGAACGGGGTCCCACGTACCGCAGGGGTCAGCCCTAGAACCAGTGTTATTCTTGGTATATGTAAATGACATGACGGACGGGATAGACTCAGAAGTGTCTCTATTCGCGGATGATGTGAAAATAATGAGGAGAATCACATCGGAAGAGGACCAGGCAGGGCTGCAAACAGACCTGGACAAGCTCGACATCTGGTCTAGCAGTTGGCTTCTTGAATTCAATCCCTCCTAATGCAAAGTCATGAGGATCGGAGAAGGGCAAAGAAGACTGCTGACAGAGTACAAGCTAGGCGGACAAAGGCTACAAACCTCGGCAAAGGAGAAAGACCTTGGAGTGAGTATAACGCCAAGCACGTCTCCGGAGGCACACATCAACCAGATAACTGCGGCAGTATATGGGCGTCTGGCAAACCTTAGATTAGCGTTCCGTTACCTTAACAAGGAATCGTTCAAGACACTGTATGCCGTGTACGTCAGGCCCATACTAGAATATGCAGCACCAGTCTGGAACCCACACCTGGTCAAGCACGTAAAGAAACTAGAGAAAGTGCAAAGGTTTGCGACAAGGTTAGTTCCACAACTCAGGGGTCTGTCTTATGAAGAAAGGCTGAGGGAAATAGGACTAACAACACTGGAGGAAAGAAGGGTCAGAGGAGACATGATAACGACATACAAAATACTGCGGGGAATTGACAAGGTAGATAGTGACAGGTTGTTTCAGAGAGGGAACACAGAAACAAGGGGACACAACTGGAAGCTGAAGACTCAGATGAGTCAAAGGGATGTCAGGAAACACTTCTTCAGCCACAGAGTAGTCAGGAAGTGGAATGGACTAGAGAAAGATATAGTGGAGGCAGGAACCATACATAGTTTTAAGACAAGGTATGATAAAGCTCATGGAGCAGGGAGAGCAGAGACCCAGTAGCAGACAGCGAAGAGGCGGGGCCAGGAGCTGAGTCTCGACCCCTGCAACCACAATTAGGTGAGTACAATTAGGTGAGTACACTTCTCCCTCTAGTCCCCTAATCCCTTTCTCTCTCCATCTCTCTCTCTTTCTCCTCTATCTTTCCCTCCTCCCTTCTCCCTCTAGTCCCCTAATTCCTCTCTCTCTCTCTCTCTCTCTCTCTCATCTCTCCTCTCTCTCTCTCTCTCCCCATCTCTCTCTCTCTCTCTTTCTCTCTCTCTCTCTCTCACTCCATCTCTCTCTCTTTCTCCTCTACCCTTCTCCCTCTAGTCCCCTAATCCTCCCTCTCTCTCTCTCTCTCTCCCCATCTCATCTCTCCATCTCATTCTTTCCCTCTCTCCCCCCTGCTCCCTCTAGTCCCCTAATCCCCCTCTCTCTCTCTTTTCCTCTACCTTTCCCTTCTCTCTCTTCCCTATCCCCTCTCTCTCCCCCTCTCTCTCTCTCATCCCTCCCCTATCTGCTCTCTCTCTCTCCCCTCTACCTCTCCCTTCTATCTGTGACACACTCTTTCCCCTATCCCTTCTCTCTCTCTCTCCTTCTCTCTCTCTCTCCTTCTCTCTCTCTCCCCTCTACCTCTTCCTTCCCTCTCTCTCACTCTTCCCTCTCCTTTTCTCTCTCACTCTCCCCGCCCCCAAAAAAAAAAAAAACGGTAGGGACTCCCAGGGACCAGAGGAGAATGGGAGAGAAAACTAGGAGAGCTTTCTGCAAAAATGGAGACAGAGCTTTCTGTGAAAATGGAAAAGAGGTTGGAGGAGGAGAAGAAGAATTGGGAGTCACAAGTTGAAGTTGCAGTAGCCAGGATAAGGGTCCTAGAAGATGAGGTAAACAGGCTGAAGGAGGTTACAGGGGTAATGACCAGAAAAGACACAGCATCAGGGGGGCCCCATCGGGAAGGAAGGAGATATAACTTACACTATGGCCGTATCTGCCTACCAAGCAGGGCCAAGGAGTGAAGGGAGAGAGCAGCTGGGTGCAGGTGGAGAGGGGGATAGGTGAAATGCAGAGGCACGATCATGCCACCAAGAGCTACAGAAAAAAAAGGGGAAAAATGGCCATGGACAGACAGGAACCAGAGTCACAGAGGGAAAGGCAATGGGAGGAGGAGAGAGTGAAGGCAGTGTTTATTCATGGGCTGCAGGAGAGCGAGGGAAGGACACACACTGAAAGACGGCAGGCAGAAAGAAAGGAGATTGAGAACATTCTCAAAGAAATAGGTGAAGAGGACAAGTCTGAGATTGTAAATTTTCCGAGAATAGGGGGGTACTTGAAGGAAGAAAACAACCGCTCAAGTTGATTCTCTGGACAGAAACAGTGCGGGACAGGATCCTCCAAGAGAAACCACGGTTGAAGGAAACGGAAGAATTACAAGAGGGTGTTCCTAGACCGAGACAGAACAAAAACAGAACGACAGCAGCTGAGGGAGAGGACACAAAGGCGAAAGGAGCTAGGAGGAGAGACAAGGACAGAATCAGCAGAAGACAACCAGAGCAGGGCAGAGCAACAAGAGCAAGCACACACAGAACCATCCCAAAAACCCAAAAACCAAGCACACTATCCCTACACAAACCACAATCCACACTCGCAGCCCCCACCCAACACTCCACTATAGAATCCCACAGTGCACCGCCAGGTCCCCCACCCTCAAAGACCCCCGAAAACACAGTGTTGGAGAGGAAACTAAAGGTATGGTACACCAACGCTGATGGAATAACAAATAAGTGGGAGGAGTGGCATGAAAGAGTCAAAGAGGCATCAATGAACATAATAGCTCTCACAGAAACCAAGCTCACAGGTATGATAACAGATGCCATCTTTCCAATGGGATATCAGATCCTGAGGAAAGACAGAGGGAACAGAGGGGGTGGAGGAGTGGCACTGCTGATCAAAAACCAATGCGATTTTGATGAGCTGGAGAGAGGAGACAGAGGGGAAGCAAGAGATTACATAGTAGGAATGCTTCAGTCTGGAGGTCCCAAGGTGGTAATTTCAGTGATGTATAACCCACTACAGAACAGCAGGAGGCCAAGGCAAGAGTATGATGAGAGTAATAGAGCGAAGGTTGACATACTGGCTGAAATGGCCAGAAGGCCTCATACGAACAGGGCAAAGCTACTGATCTTGGGTGACTTCAACCACAAGGAAATCGATTGGGAGAACTTGGAGCCACATAGGGCTAAGAAACGTGGAGGGCTAAGATGATGGAGGTGGTACTGGAAAACTTCATGTACCAACACATAAGGAACACTACCAGAGAGAGAGGAGAGGACGAACCAGCGAGACTGGACCTAGTATTCACCTTGAGTAGTGCAGATATTGAGGACATCACATATGACCCCTCACGGCCAGTGATCATGTGGTTTTAAGCTTCGATTACACATTAGAATTACAAGTGGAGGGGGAAGCAGATAGGACCAGAAGAATGAAGCCAAACTACAAGAAAGGGGACTATGCGGGCATAAAAAACCTGCTAAACGGGGTTCAGTGGGACAGAGAACTGGAAGGAAAATCCGTAAACGAGATGATGGAATATGTGACAACAATATGGAAGGAAGCTGAGGGTAACAGAAACAATGAAAAATCCAGGATGAGCCCGTGGTTCACCCAAAGGTGCAGGGAGGCCAAAACCAAGTGTGCTAGGGAATGGAAGAAATATAGAAGGCAAAGGACCCAAAAAAATAAGAGAGCAGTCATAGAGCCAGGAATGAAAATGCACAGGTAAGAAGGGAGGCCCAACGACAGAACGAGAATGACATAGCAGGGAAAGCCAAATCTGACCCAAAGCTGTTGTACAGCCACATCAGGAGGAAAAACAACGGTTAAGGACCAGGTGATCAGGCTAAGGAAGGAAGGAGAAGAGATCACAAGAAATGACCGTGAAGTGTGTGAGGAACTCAACATGAGATTCAAAGAAGTGTTCACCGAGGAGATAGAAGGGCCTCCAGAAAGACAGAGGTGGGGTACACCACCAAGTGTTGGACACAATACATGCAACCGAGGAAGTAGTGAAGAGGCTGCTGAGTGAGCTAGATACCTCAAAGGCGATGGGGCCAGATCACATCTCTCCATGGGTCCTGAGAGAGGGAGCTGAGGTGCTATGTGTACCACTAACAACAATATTCAACACATCTATCGAAACAGGGAGATTACCTGAGGTATGGAAGACAGCAAATGTAGTCCCAATTCTTAAAAAAGGAGACAGACATGAAGCACTAAACTACAGACCAGTGTCACTGACATGTATAGTATGCAAAGTCATGGAGAAGATTATCAGGAGGAGAGTGGTGGAACACCTAGAAAGGAATGAGCTTATCAACGACAGCCAACACGGTTTCAGGGACGGGAAATCCTGTGTCACAAACCTGCTGGAGTTCTATGACAGGGTGACAGCAATAAGACAAGAGAGAGAGGTGTGGGTAGATTGCATTTTCTTGGACTGTAAGAAGGTGTTTGACACAGTTCCACACAATAGATTAGTGCAAAAGCTGGAGGACCAGGCAGTGATAACAGGGAAGGCACTGCAATGGATCAGGGAATACCTGTCAGGAAGACAGCAGCGAGTCATGGTTCGTGGCGAGGTGTCAGAGTGGGCGCCGGTGACAAGTGGGGTTCCACAGGGGTCAGTCCTAGGACCGGTGCTGTTTCTGGTATTTGTGAACGACATGACGTAAGGAATAGCCTCCGAAGTGTCCCTGTTTGCAGATGATGTGAAGTTGATGAGAAGAATTCAATCGGACGAGGACCAGGCAAAACTACAAAGGGATTTGAACAGGCTGGAGGATTGGTCCAGAAATTGGCTCCTGGAGTTCAACCCCACCAAGTGCAAAGTTATGAAGATTGGAGAAGGGCAAAAAGACCACAGACGGAGTACAGTCTAGGGGCCAGAGACTACAAGCCTCGCTCAAGGAAAAGATCTTGGGGTGAGTATAACACCAGACTCATCTCCTGAGGCGCACATCAACCAAATAACTGCTGTAGCATTCGGGTGCCTAGCAAACCTAAAAACAGCATTTCGACATCTTAATAAGGAATCGTTCAGAACCCTGTACAGTGTGTACGTTAGGCCCATACTGGAGTATGCAGCACCAGTTTGGAACACACACCTAGCCAAGCACATAAAGAAACTAGAGAAAGTGCAAAGGTTTGCAACAAGACTAGTCCCGGAGCTAAGGGGTATGTCCTACGAGGAGATGTTAAGGGAAATCGACCTGACGACACTGGAGGACAGGAGAGACAGGGGGGACATGATACCGACAAATAAAATACTGAGAGGAATTGACAAGGTTGACAGAGACAGAATGTTCCAGTGATGGGACACAGCAACAAGGGGACACAGTTGGAAGTTGAAGACTCAGATGAATCACAGGGATGTTATGAAGTATTTCTTCAGTCACAAAGTGGTCAGGAAGTGGAATAGCTTGGGAAGTGATGTAGTGGAGGCAGGATCCATTCATAGCTTCAAAAAGAGGTATGATAAGGCTCATGGCAAAGGGAGAGTAACCCAGGAGCGGCCAATGAAGAGGCGGGGCCAGGAGCTATGAATCGACCCCTACAACCACAACTAGGTGCGTACAACTAGGTGAGTACACACACACACACACACCTCAGGTTTTATCCCGTACATACGTAACTCAGGACACATGTATTGTTTACTGGCTTCACATAGCTCTGTATTCTGGTCTCGTTATTTGAGCTTGTATTCATCTTTATTTTGATGTTTGCTCACGATTTTCAGCTCAGTGTTTCCAGGGACTCAGAATAATGGAAAATTTCCCAGAGTGCGATATCAAAATTGTTGAACCAGATGTTGTGAATACAGAGTTGAGCAAGACTCTTGTCTTAACAGAAGAACATCGACCACTCAACATAATACAGAGTTGAGCAAGACTCTTGTCTTAACAGAAGAACATCGACCACTCAACATAATACAGTGTTGAGCAAGACTCTTGTCTTAACAGAAGAACATCGACCACTCATCACATCGTATTTAAATAGAGTGACTCTTGATGACTTAGCGCTAAATCATAGCAGGATCAAGAACTTTAGCATCATCCAGCAGTAAGTATACAGATGGTATCTGCATAACGAAGAAAGGAGCATCAAGGAATAAACCAGACCTAATCATAAACCCTCGTACATCACTCTGATCATTAAGTATTATATACTGACGTTACATATATATATATATATATATATATATATATATATATATTATATATATATATATATATATATATATATATATATATATATATATATATATATATATATATATAGTGACCTGAGGAATGCCATATTAGGTTGAGGACAGGTAGACAATGGGATCATGTGACTCCTGTATTGCTAGGTATGTGGTGCAGCAAACACTAGCACATATTAATTAGTAAACGTGTTGGTCCTGGGTCCTTGTGTTTGCTCACGTGTCTTTGTAATCCAACTTGTCTGTATTTATTATGAAGATTTATATTAATATGTCTGGTAGTTCAAGGAAGGTGGAGAGTGACTCTCAAGTGTTGCTGCTGATTTAAGTATTTCATGTGTAAAGTAGTGTGAATTTTTATACCCGTTAAATCACATTAAATAATTTTTAGTTTACCTCTTGTGAACTGGCTGATGCATCTTAGTACCAGGATAGTACCTGTTAAGTTTCGTGTGTTTGCTGGCAAATTATTGATGTAGTTAAATAGTAAATTATTATTATATGTATTATGGGAGGAGCTAAACAGGTAGTAATCACGGACAAGGTAGATTCTCCATACCACTATCGTCTACACAACCCCATTACAAACTGGTGGCAAGGGTTCGGCCCAGCTGCAGGCCGCCTATATCCACGTATCTACGTTCCAGCGCACTGCAAGGCGTCAGAGGCATCTTTCGTCAATATTTATCCTCATAATTGAAGAAGGTCGTCACGGCGTGACCTCTAGACTCTGGTCAAGTGTTCACCTCAGTCCTGTGAACAGTTTGTTTCATCCTGAGTCATCATACCTGCTTCAGCGTGTTCAGTCATACAAGATACAGCAGTGAGAGGTGATGTACTGTAGTGTGGGGTCGGTTGTATCCCACCAGTCATACACGATACAGCAGTGAGAGGTGATGTACTGTAGTGTGGGGTCGGTTGTATCCCAACAGTCATACAAGATACAGCAGTGAGAGGTGATGTACTGTAGTGTGGGGTCGGTTGTATCCCACCACAGTCATACAAGATACAGCAGTGAGAGGTGATGTACTGTAGTGTGGGGTCGGTGGTATCCCAACAGTCATACAAGATACAGCAGTGAGAGGTGATGTAATGTAGTGTGGGGTCGGTTGTATCCCAACAGTCATACAAGATACAGCAGTGAGAGGTGATGTACTGTAGTGTGGGGTCGGTTGTATCCCACCACAGTCATACAAGATACAGCAGTGACAGGTGATGTACTGTAGTGTGGGGTCGGTTGTATCCCAACAGTCATACAAGATACAGCAGTGGAGGTGATGTACTGTAGTGTGGGTACGGTTGTATCCCAACAGTCATACAAAATACAGCAGTGAGAGGTGATGTACTGTAGTGTGGGGTCGGTTGTATCCCAACGCTGCCACCAATTTTTAATGGGGTTGTTTTTAAGGCAGCAGTATGGACAGTCCACCTTACACATTTATTTACAGTCCACCTTATCCACGATTACTAGGTAGAGCAGTGAGTTAGTATTAGGTAGGATAATATAAAGTCACATAAACCAGACCTGATTTATTGGCAGATAGGTTACATCAGGCAGACAGATAAGGGCAAGCCAACCCTAGAGGTGAGTTGTTCCAAGCAAGACTGAGGCAAGACTGAGGAAGATGTTTGTGCATGAAGCCTCACAGTCAGTACAGGCCACCTAGTGAGGATTATGAGAAACAGGCCTAGGCGGGGGTATGGAATTTATGGGTAGGAACACCATTACAAAACAGCACCAACGGGGAATGGAAGGCATTCAGATTTGATCCAAAGGGACATCAGGTCCAATTCCTTGAATCAAAAGCCCAGTAAAATAGTAAAAAAAAAAAAATCGAATCACTGGAATTCATGCCATAACTGGAGAATGACTCATCTGATCGTCTTCAAATTTTCCCCACTGATGTGGTCTCCTGAACACAAGCATCACACTGATCTTGTCTCACATAATTCTAACTTCCGCAGTTTTATTGAATAATTCGAGATTTTCATTTTTATTCAATAAAAAATGTTTTCTATAATAAGGATGATAACCTTATTATAGAACCCATATTTTACTAAAATAGTTAATAAAACTTGATATCGTTGAAATCAGAAGAATTACTGAAGAATGACTGTTCTGATCGGCTTCAAACTTTTACCATTGGTGGGCTTTATTAACACACAGTTTGTCACTCACTTCAAGCTGTGGAAATTTTAATTTGCCAGTTTTATTAAGCGAATTGTTGCCCTTGTAATAACTAGAGAATGCTTCTTCTGGTCAGCTTCAAACCCAACATGTTGGTGTATTTTAACAGTAAGTATTAATTTTGGGTTGTATGTGTTCCGATTTGTTATTTTTTTTGCCAATTTTATGAAACTAAATATAAAATGAAAATATTTTTTCTTACAGCATTGTAGAGAATGTTAAACAGAATGTAAATGAGAAAACTAAACTGGAAAATTTAAATCCGCGATGCTATATTATCGTATTTTTAAGTTTAACGAGGCAACACTTTCCTGTTTTTCTTAAGAATATTCTTAACAATTGTTATTGCTTTCTAACAAATTTTCGTTTATTACTCGAGAACGCCTTATTCGATCGGCTTCAAATTTTCAAGGGTTGTGTAATGCATCTTGGGCAAGATTCAGGGTAGTATTTACACAGGTGGGTGACCTATGAACAAGGCTACATAGATCACTGCCGTGTTTGAGGGTGACTGTGACAGGCAGTGACAGTCTCCTGTCATCACCATCATAATGTCAACACTGTGACAGGTAGTGACAGTCTCCCTGTCATCACCATCATAATGTCAACACTGTGACAGGTAGTGAGAGTCTGCTGTCATCACCATCATAATGTAAACACTGTGACAGGCAGGACAGTCTGCTGTCATCACCGTCATAATGTCAACACTGTGACAGGTAGTGACAGTCTCCCGTCATCACTGTCATAATGTCAACACTGTGACAGGCAGTGACAGTCTGCTGTCATCACCGTCATAATGTCAACACTGTGACAGGTAGTGACAGCCTTCCTGTCATCACCAGTCATAATGTAAATAACATTGTGACAGGTAGTGATACCTTCTCAGTATTACATACAGTCATCACAGACAGGCACAGTCTGTCAATGTCATAATAACACAGACAGGTAGTGACAGCTCCGTCAAACAGCAATGTCAACACTGCAGTGAGCCAGCCCGTTCAGTCATCACGTCATGGGTCGCCAACACAGTGATTAAACTGTCACAATGTCATACGTAACACTGTGATAGTAGTACAGTCTGCAGTCCCCACCACAATAACACAGACAGGTGCGACAGCCTCGTCATCACATCATAATGGGAGTCATCACTGCACAGGTAGTTCGTTCAATTATCATAATGAAACACTGCATAGTAGTGACAGTTCGTTAAAACCACTACTGGCATGTCATCACATGCCGTCATCACGTCATATCGTCAACACTGCATGTAGTGACAGTCTGCTGTCATCACCATTATACTGTACAACACATGCATAGGTGGCGCCCTCGTCATTACCATCATAATACTGTGACAGGTATGACAGTCTGTTGCCCTCAATATCATAATGTCAACACTGTGACAGGTAAAGCCATCAAAGAAGGTCACTATCAGACAGTGGGTGTCGAAATGTCATAATGTCAGCCACGCACAGTAGCGACAGTTCGCTTGTCATCACGTCATAATCAACACTGTGATAGGCATAGTTTGTTACACACTGCACAACAGACGGCACAGGTAACCCGTGTTATCACCATCATAATAACACCGTGACAGGATGCTGCTGTTATCACCGTCATAATGTCAACACTGCATGTCACCGTCATACGTCAACACGTGACAGTAGTGACAGTTCGTTGTCATCATAATGTCAACACAGACAGGTAGCACAGTCGTCATTACCGTTAATGTCAACATTGCATAGTGGTGACAAGCTCGAAAACAACATCACCATCATAAATGTCAATGGTGACAGTTTGTCACTCATCATAATGTCAACACGTACAGGTGGGGTGACAGTCTCCCGCTCACCACATAATGTCAATGGCCAGACAGGTAAGATTGTTCGTTGTCATCACCGCTCGGTGTACTTGTCAACACTGCAACAGGTGGTAATGACAGCCCGCTGTCATCACCGTCATAATGTCGGATTGTGACAGTCTGTTGTCATCACTGTCATAATGTCATCACTGGGTATGGCGCATAGCCTGCCATCACCAACACATGGCAGTGATAGCCTGCCGTCACACCGCCGTCAACATTGCATGAAAATACCGTCATAATGTCAACACCGTGATAGGTGGAAAATATCGTCATCAATGTCATAATGTCAACACTCGTGACAGTAGTACAAAGTCTGTTCATCACGTCATAATGTCAACACAGGCAGTGACCTGCTGTCATCAATGTCATAATGTCACTGTGACAAGTGACAGTCTGTTGTCATCACGTCATAATGTCACTCGTAAGACATTCGCTGCATGGCCACACGTATATAGTGACATCATTGCATTAGTAATGACAGTTCGTTGTCATCACCGTCATAATGTCACCAGCCTGCTGTCATCAATGTCATAATGTCAACACGTGACAGGCAGCGATTAAAGTCTGCGTCATCAATGTCACTGACAGGTAATGACAGTTCGTTGTCATCACCGTCATAGCAACATTGTCTGTTGTCATCGGGTCGTCACGTCAACACGCACAGGCAGATGTTCCGTCATAATGTCACTGCAAGACAGTCTGCTGTCATCACCGTCATACGTCAATACTGTGACAGGTAGTGACAAGCCCATTGTCATCACGTCATACAAAATAACATTGTGAATAGTGTCTGCCGTCATCACCGTCATATCAACACGTGACAGGTAAGACAGTTCGCTGCTCAATGTCAACACTGTGACATGAATGTCATCACCGTCATAATGTCACCAGACAGTTTGTCATCACCACACAATAACACTGTGACAGGTGACAGTCTGCTGCCATCATAATGTCAACACTGGGTGTGTCCCATCAAGAAGGCTCTGCTTAATGCATAATGCTGATAATATTTGTCATGTTGCAATGGTAAAGTATACTATTTCATTGTATTATTTGGTCTGATGCAGATATTTCTGATCAAGTGAACCGGACTTGTCTTCTACCTTTCCATTACATATTTCGCCGGTTTAGCGTTTTTCTTCGATGAACAGAACTTTGTGAACATCAATCAATAATGATTGACGCTGTAATGAAAGGACAGGTTGACGGGTTGTTAATGTAGACAACTATGTTGAATTTCGTAATAATCGGAATGAACTTGATGGACGTGTCTTCACAAAGGAAACAGTCTCGATACAAAGTTGTGACTCACCCATTTGTGGTTGTGTCGTTTGAATGCTGCTGAACAAGGCTGTTTTAAACAAATAGTTTTTCAGAACAAGAAGAATGTTTTCTCTACCTGGAGTCTACCTGAATATACTCCAACACCGCGGTCTGTCTGTGATCAGGCTCCTCTGTTACCTCAGAGCTCAAACAACTACATTCAACGTGTTTGTCCACAGCCCCGCGGACAGGCAGACTTGGAGGTGCCTCCAGTTTCTGGTCAGAAATAAAACACAATGTTTGACTCCCTTGTTTGTTTGCCCTTAGTTGGGCTCAGTTAATGTTACATAAACACATCTGTGTCCTCAAGACTTCATTCCTAAAATATGATATGCATATTAAGTTTATATAACTACTGCAATTTATTGATTATATTTAATATGTAGTCCAATTTGTCGTTAAGAAAGAAGTTATGCAATATTTTTGCTTGCATTCATGTTCAAAAACTCAGTGGATGTCGTTGATATTTAACATACTGCTTCAAGATTAATGTGTCTAGCCTAGATATACATCTTTTTGTTTCTGAAAGATTTAATAGATTGTTTCTGTTTATTGACTTATCATTTTGTCAAGAAAATTTAATATTTGCCTATTATGGTCGACTTCAAATTTCTTCGACAATTTTCAGTTATTCTCAACACTAATACACGTATACTATTCACTCCCGCACTACCCCACGTATTGAGCACACGGACTGGGGCGAAATACCGGGGATACTTCTTCTTCGGATTTGGCACGATTCCATGCACTGAAGGACTGAAGACTCCCAGGGCAAACATTTCAGGACAGTAACACTAATAAGATGAGTCATGTTCTTTTCAGACCATAAAAGATTACTTGTTGGTGTTACAGAGGCATTGTTCATTAACACGAGTCTTTGTCTCTTACTGAGCCGCTTCCTTATTTTCTTCTTTTTTTTCATTGCATTTTTATGATTGATGGTATACAGATCTTCCACTGTTATCAGTGTACATGAGTATTTGAAGTGACAGGAAAGAGAGTGTATATACAGTGGTAATACGACAAAATGTTTAGAAAAGCTAGGGAACACAGGACCTAACAGACATATGTTTGCTTACGTGTTTTTGTAAACAAGTTCTTCTCAAGTCAAGATGGTGAGCCTGTGTGATTTGACACTGTCTTGCAGTGCCAAGTCAACGCCCAAGTGCCTGCGGTGCAGTGGTGCCTGCCGCAGCAAAATAGGACCCGAAGCAGATCATGTGGTGGCACTCCTCGCTCAAGACTCAGTTGCGTATTCTGCCAGTTCCTTAATCCGCCTCAGGTCAAAAAAAATAATAAAAATGAGCCAAATTACCTTGGTTAGCTTTGTATGTTTTGAAAGAAACTGTTGTTGCAGCTGGGACAGACAGCCAGAATGCAGATACCTCTTCTATTTTTGCTTGACACACCAAATTTCTACAAGCCAGAATGCTGCTGGGAATGCAGCACACCGTTCTGAATGCCACCCATGACAGATTGTTCCGCATGCCACACTACGAACACTCCAAACGTCTCTGGGTAATGGGACGAACCCAGCCCGGGATTGCTGGTCAGAGAGAGTCAATGAACCTCATCTTCTCGGTGTGAATTTGACTGTTTGCTTCAATTGCCAAGACATCTGCAGCCGTTTATGGTCGGTGATTTGATAACTGTTCATCATCTTCCACACAGACATCTTCTTCTCACTTCAAGATTTCAATAACCAGAGACGTGTTTCAGGCTCAACTTCTTCACTCCCGTTCTGATAGAGATCGTAATGAGCTCAACATCTCTTCACTCAGACCATACACTGTTGGGAGACGGCCTGGGGTTCTCTCCACTTCAGAATGCTGAAGAATGTACTAGGTTCACTCTTCACCTCAAGATTACACTGCTGAGACGTACTAGGTTCAACTTCTCTCTCACCAGAGCTCATACAGACTGGTTGAAGACTTCATACACCAGTGATGTACTAAAGATTATTATTGGCCCTGAGATACCACTTCAAGATTACAGTTAGAGATTTACCTAGCTTCTTCACTTCAAAGACCATACACTGTTAGAGGACGTGTTTCCAGTTCTGTCCTCTTTCCCAGAGACTTCAAGGCGCCACTGCCAGACTTCTCTCCACCAGACCATACACCGTTAGATGTACCTGTGGCTCACTTCACCCGAGATAACTGCTAGAGACGGGCCTTCCAGTTTTTCTGTTAATAATGTTGAGACGCACCTGGGGTCAATATCCTTCATCTCTCACTGCCAGAGATTGGGTTTAACACCTCAGAGACTTCTCATACAACCGTTGAGACACTCTGTGTTTCAACATCCTTCACTCCTGTGCCTCATACAACTGCCAGAGATTATACCTAGCCTTCACTCAGATATACACTGCTGCACGCCATCCTTTGTTATACAACTGAAAGATACCCAGCTCAACTTTCCACCCGTGCAATACAAACTGGGCTCTTCAAGCATACTGCTGACATACCTAGGTCTCCTTCCACCCCGACACCGTTAGAGCCTAGGTCTCACCAGACTTCACTGCTAGAGACGGGCCTAGGTTCAACTCTTCCACCAAGATTACAATGCTCAATCCTCTCTTCACCCAGATTATTGGTTAACTGCCAGAGACACCCAGGCTCAACTCTCTTCTCGACCACACTGAGACGTACTAGTTCAACTCAACCGCCAGACTACACCGTTGGGAGACATAATTAGGTTCACTCTTCACACACTGCTGGGAGGACATACTAGGTTCACTATTCAGATTATTGAACCAGTTGGGAGACGTGCCTGTGTCAATCCTCTTCACTTCAAAGACTCATACACCGTTAGAGACGCACTAATTCAATATTGCTTGTGAGACGTACCTAGTTCAACTTCCTCCGAGACGTACCCAGCTACAACCGAAGGACGTACCTGCTCAACACTTCAGACTACACAACTGCTGGAGACGAGCCTGTGGTTGAACATCTCCCACTTCAGACATATTGGCTGCTACCCAACTTCCCTTTCACTCAGATTTATAGCACCAAAGCAGAGACGTACTTAGTCCTCCACCCCACCGCTGAGACGTGTACTTCCAGGCTCAACTTCCTCTTCAACCCAGGACTACATACACCGCTGGGAGATTTACTGACACAGCACTAGGCCTCCCACTTTCACCTGCCAGAGACGTGCCTAGGTTGGTCTCACCAGGATTGCTATTGTCAGCAGACGTAATTAACTTCCTTCTTCACTCTCACATAACTGCTGAGAATGGGTTTCTCTTCATTTTGAAATATACACCTCGCACTTGCTAGTTTATTTACTATTAGCACCAGTTAGAGATTTGTGGGCTCATTCTCTTACCTAAGCAGCACTGTTAGAAGACATACTCTTACTCCACCCCAGACTTCAGAGCACAGTTAGAGACATAGCCTGTGTTCAATATCCTTCACCCCAAGACATTATACACCGTTAGAGATTTCACCTGTGGGTTAACTTCCTTTCCACCAGCACTGCTGAGACGTGGCCTGTGGTTAACACTTTCCAATTTCAAGACCATACACTGCTGGGATTATTCAAAGATCGCAACCGTTAGGCACACCTTGCCAAGAAGTCTTGGGGTGGAAGAGGATGTTGAAACTTAGGTACGTCTCTAGCAGTTGTACGAAGTCTTTGGGTGGAAGAGGAAGTTGAACCCCTAGGTACGTCTCTAGCAGCTGTATGAAGTCTTGGGGTGGAAGAGGATGCTGAACCCTAGGCAATGGTCTCTAGCAGTTGTATGTAGTCCTAAAAGAGGAAGTTGAACCCTAGGTACGTCTCTAGCAGTTGTATGAAGTCTTGGGGTGGAAGAGACGTTGAACCCTAGGTATGTCTCTAGCAGTTGTACGAAGTCCTGGGGTGGAAGAGGAAGTTGAACCCTAGGTATGTCTCTAGCAGTTGTATGAAGTCCTGGGGTGGGAAGAGGAAATTGAACTCAGGAAGGTCTCTGCAGTTGTAAGCGAAGTCCTGGGTGGGAAGAGGAAGTTGAACTCCTAGGTATGTCTCTAGCAGTTGTATGAAGTCCTGGGGTAAAGAGGGAAGTTGAACCCTAGGTACGTCTCTAGCAGCTGTATGAAGTCTTGGGGTGGAAGAGGAAGTTGAACCCTAGGTACGTCTCTAGTGTTGTAAGAAGTCCTGGGTGTAAGAGGATGTTGAACCCTAGGTACGTCTCTAGCAGTTGTATGAAGTCCGGGGAAGAGGAAGTTGAACCCTAGTGGTGGCCCAGCAGTTGTATGAAGTCCTGGGGTGGAAGAGGATGTTGAACCCTAGGTACGTTCCCAGCAGTTGTATGTAGTCCTGGGGTGGAAGAGGAAGCTTGAACCTTGTGGTGCCCTGTTGTATGAAGTCCTGGGGTGGGAAGAGGATGTTGAACCCTAAGTACGTCTCTAGCAGTTGTATGAAGTCCTGTGGGTGGAAGAGGAAGTTGAACCCCAGGTATGTCTCTGCAGTTGTATGAAGTCCTGGGGAGAAGAGGATGTTGAACCCTAGGTACGTCTCTAGCAGTTGTATGAAGTCCTGGGGTGAAGAGGATGTTGAACCCTAGGTGCATGTCTCTAGCAGTTGTATGAAGTCCTGGGGTGGAAGAGGAAGGAACCCTAGGTACACCCTGCAGTTGTAAGGGAAGTCTTGGGGTGTAAAAGAGGAAAGTTGAACCCTAGGTGTCTTGTAGTTGTATGAAGTTCTAGTAAGAGGAAGCTGAACCCTAGGTACGTCTCTAGCAGTTGTATGAAGTCTTGGGGTGGAAGAGGAAGGAAACTCAGGTGTCGCCCTAGCAGTTGCAAAGGAAGTCCTGGGGTGGAAGAGGGAAGAACCTCAGGTATGTCTCTAGCAGTTGTACAAGTCCTGGGTGGAAGAGGAAGTTAAACCCAGGTATGTCTCTAGCAGTTGTATGAAGTCCTGGGGTGGAAGAGGGAAGTTGAACCCTAGGTACGTCTCTAGCAGTTGGGGCGAAGTCCTGGGGGTGGAAGAGGGTTGAACCCAGGTACGTCTCTAGCAGTTGTATGTGAAGTCCTGGGGTGGAAGAGGAAGTTGAACCCTAGGTATGTCTCTAGCAGCTTGTATGAAGTCCTGGGGTGGAAGAGGAAGTTGAACCCTAGGTACGTCTCTAGCAGTTGTATGAAGTCTTGGGGGTGGAAGAGGAAGTTGAACCCTAGGTACGTTCTAGCAGTTGTATGAAGTCCTGGGGTGAATAGGATGTTGAACCCTAGGTACGTCTCTAGCAGCTGAAGGAAGTCCGGGGTGGAAGAGGAAGTTGAACCCTAGGTATGTCTCTAGCAGTTGTATGAAGTCCGGTGGAAGAGGATGTTGAACCCTAGGCACTGCCCTAGCAGTTGTATGTAGTCCTAAAAAAGATGGAAGTTGAACCCTAGGTACGTCTCTAGCAGTTGCATGAAGTCCTGGGGTGGAAGAGGATGTTGAACCTTGGCACTGCCCTAGCAGTTGTATGAAACTAGTGGAAGAGGAAGTTGAACCTCAGGTATCTCTAGCAGTTGTATGAAGTCCCGGGGTGGAAGAGGATGCTGAACCCTAGGCACGTCTCTCAGCAGCTATGGCCAGTCCTGGGGTGGAAGAGGATGTTGTCCCTAGGTACCGTTCCCTAGCAGTTAAAGTGAAGTCCTGGGGTGGAAGAGGATGAACCCTAGGCAATGTCTCTTAGCAGTTGTAATAAAGTCCTGGGGTGGAAGAGGATGCTGAACTCAGGTACGTCTCTAGCAGTTGTATGAAGTCCTCGGTAGAGGAAGTTGAACCCTAGGTAATGTCTAGCAGTTGTAAGGAAGTCCTGGGGTGGAAGAGGAAGCTGTCCCTAGGCAATGTCTCTAGCAGTTGTATGAAGTCCTGGGGTGGAAGAGGAAGTTGAACCCAGGTACGTCTCTAGCAGCTAGCGAAGTCTTGGGGTGAAGAGGAAGTTGGAACCTAGGTACGTCTCTAGCAGTTGTATAAAGTCTTGGTGGAAGAGGAAGCTGGAACCCTAGGTACGTCTCTGGTAGTTGTATGAAGCCCTTGGGGTGGAAGAGGAAGTTGAACCCTAGGCACGTCTCTAGCAGTTGTATGAAGTCTTGGGGTGGAAGAGGAAGCGGAAACCTAGGTACGTCTCTAGCAGTTGTATGAAGTCCTGGGGTGGAAGAGGAAGTTGAACCTCAGGTACGTCTTCTAGCAGTTGTATGAAGTCTTGGGTGGAAGAGGATGTTGAACCTAGGCAATGTCTCTAGCAGTTGTATGAAGTCCTGGGGTGGAAGAGGATGTTGAACCCTAGGTACGTCTCTCAGCAGCAGCGAAGTCCTGGGGTGGAAGAGGATGTTGAACCCTAGGTACGTCTCTATCAGTTGTACGAAGTCTTGGGAAGAGGAAGTTGAACCCTAGGTACGTCTCTACAGTTGTAATGAAGTCTTGGGGTAAGAGAAAGGTGTCTGTGTGGAAAGATGATGTTTTAAGAGTTTCGTCCCGACCATAAAATCTCTGAGAAACACAGGAACGCCCTAACCTGGTGGAGCCGTTAGTCAAATTCACACGGGAGATGGAGGTTCGTGGCTCATGTGGTGCTCTCTCTGTTAATAATCGAGGAACCAAGGTTCGATCCCATTGCAAAAGGAAACGTTTGGAATGTTTCCTTACACCTAATAGTAAAAATACTTGGGTGTAAGTCGACTGTCATGGGTGGCATTCCCAAGAACGGTGGTATACATTATAGCGGGAACTTTGGGTAACGATAACAGCTCTTTATTAATAAATTTAGTTGTGGAAATATAAAAATAGAAGGGCGGTCTATGATTCCTGGATGTCCTAATCAATACGAAAAGCAACAGTTTTTCAAAACATACAAAGCTAACCAAAGATGATTTAACTCATTTTTATTATTTTTTTTACATTACAGAGCGGGATTTAAGAGAGGAGCCTTTATTAGCTTCAGTGAATACACAACACTGAGTCTTGAACGAGGAACTCACTCTACATAATACCTTCAGGTCCCTAAACTTACTATCAACATGGTGAATTTTTGCCGACGCAAGGCCACCACCACCCACCAAACACTTGACGTTGACAACACCACAAGACGAGGCCAACCCACACAAGCCACCATCTTGACGAAGTGGGTAAATGGACTCGTTCCTTGTTTACAAAAACACGTAAGCAAACACTATGTCATATTTAGGTCCTGGTGTTTGCTTACGTGTTTTTCAAAGCATTTTGTCGGTATTTATTACCACTGTATATACCACTCTCCTTCCTGTCACTTCAAATACTCATGTATCACATGACCTGAGCTAAACAACACTGACCAACAGTCTCCAGGTGTATATACCATCAATCGTAAGTCTAGGGAAAATGAAAATAGGGAAACCAGTAGAGACTTAAAGACTGTGTTAATGAACACAAGTGCCTCTGTAACACCAACAAAAGTAAATGTTTTTATGGTGCAGAAAAACACTGACTCACATCTTGTGGTTAGAAATGACTCAATACTTAGGTATTATTACTGTCGAAATACCACCCCTAGGCAGGAGTCTTCAGTCCTTCAGTGCGCTAGATGTGTTTCGGTCTCTGCCTGGATCCGAAGAAGGTATCCCAGTATTTCATAACCCCAGTCCACCGTGTCTCAATGCACGTGATTGGAATAGTGCAGAGTGAGGCATAAGTTAATAATGCAGTTAAATATTAGTGTTGAATAGCTGAAAGTAATCAGAAGAGAAATTTACAAGTCATTATATGGAAACAAATATTAAATTTTCTTCAATAAAAAATGGTAAATTAGAACAAACAGAGAACAAATCTAATTCAAATCTTTCAGAAACCAAAAAGACTAATATCCTAAATTACACAAACACATTAATCTTAAACTTGAAGTATGTTAGAAGTTGCAATATCAATTTAGCAGCCTGGAAGACTTGAACATAATGAGATGCAAAACTAAAAAAAAAATATTGCATGAAGAACATTATTTTAATAGCTCTACTTTTCTCTGTAACATTAAATTGGACCTACACTGACCAAAATTAATCCAAGCTTCTAAGAAAGTACAGTAAGTTTTCTCAAGCTTAATGTACATAACATACATTTTTAAGAATAGTCTTGAGGACACAGATGTTGTAGACACATAAAACAACATTAACTTAATTTAACTAAGGATAAACAAACAAAGTCAAACATTGTGACTTATTTCTGACCAGAAGCACTGGACAGGCACCTCGTCACCTGATCAGCCGGGCTGTGGTTCGTACGTTGGACTGCGTGCACAGCAGTAACAGCCTGGTTGATCAGGCTCTGTCCAACAGGAGGCCTGGTCACAGACCGGGCCGCGGGGGCGCGACCCCGGAATTCTCTTCAGGTAGACTCCAGGTAGAAGAAACATTCTTCACTTGTTTCACGGAAACTAATTTGTTTAATAAAACTGGCACACGATAACCAGCGAAGAGGCGGGGCCAGAGCCGTGACTCGACCCTGCAACCACAAATAGGTGAGTGCAACCTAATATCAAGAGACTGTTTCTTAGGAAGACACGTCAACTAAAGTTTCAGCCGACCAGAAGTTGCATTTTCCAGTTATTGCACAGAATTCAACATAATTTGTGTTACACGACCTAAACCCGTCAAACCTGTCAGGCCATTTTGTACGTCAATCATTGATGATTATTGTTCACAAGAGTTATATTTTAATCAGAGGAAAGCAAACCAGTAGGGGTCATATAGCGCCTGTGTAATGGAAGTAACGAAAGCTAGAGGAGATAAGTTAGTTCCCTTGGATCAAGAGCCCTCACCAGCATCAAGACCAAATAATACAATAAGATAAAATTATACTTTACCATTACGGAGGCTAAACATGACAAAATGTTATCAACATTGTATTAAATACAAGAACCTTCTTGTAAGTGGGACACCCCAGTGTTGACATTATGACGGTGATGACAGCAGACTGTCACTACCTGTCACAGTGTTGACATTATGATGTGATGACAGCAGACTGTCACTACCTGTCACAGTGTTGACATTATGACGGTGATGACAGTAGACTGTCACTACCTGCTCACAGTGTTGACATTATGACGGTGATGACAGCAGACTGTCACTACCTGTCACAGTGTTGATATTATGACGGTGATGACAGCAGACTGTCACTACCTGTCACAGTGTTGACATTATGACGGTGATGACAGTAGACTGTCACTACCTGTCACAGTGTTGACATTATGACGGTGATGACAGCAGACTGTCACTACCTGTCACAGTGTTGACATTATGACGGTGATGACAGCAGACTGTCACTACCTGTCACAGTGTTGACATTATGACGGTGATGACAGCAGACTGTCACTACCTGTCAAAGTGTTGACATTATGACGGTGATGACAGCAGACTGTCATTACCTGTCACAGTGTTGACATAATGACGGTGATGACAGCAGACTGTCACTGCCTGTCACAGTGTTGACATTATGACGGTGATGACAGCAGACTGTCACTACCTGTCACAGTGTTGACATTATGACGGTGATGACAGCAGACCGTCATTACCTGTCACAGTGTTGACATTATGACGGTGATGACAGCAGACTGTCACTGCCTGTCACAGTGTTGACATTATGACGGTGATGACAGCAGACTGTCACTACCTGTCCAGTGTTGACATTATGACGGTGATGACAGCAGACTGTCACTACCTGTCACAGTGTTGACATTATGACGGTGATGACAGCAGACTGTCACGCTTTACAGTGTTGACATTATGACGGTGATGAAAGCAGACTGTCACTACCTGTCACAGTGTTGACATTATGACGGTGATGACAGCAGACTGTCACTACCTGTCACAGTGTTGACATTATGACGGTGATGACAGCAGACTGTCATTACCTGTCACAGTGTTGACATTATGACGGTGATGACAGCAGACTGTCACTGCCTGTCACAGTGTTGACATTATGACGGTGATGAAAGCAGACTGTCACTACCTGTCACAGTGTTGACATTATGACGGTGATGACAGCAGACTGTCACTACCTGTCACAGTGTTGACATTATGACGGTGATGACAGCAGACTGTCATTACCTGTTACAGTGTTGACATTATGACGGTGATGACAGCAGACTGTCACTACCTGTCACAGTGTTGACATTATGATGGTGATGACAGAGACTGTCACTACCTGTCACAGTGTTGACATTATGATGGTGATGACAGCAGACTGTCACTACCTGTCACAGTGTTGACATTATGATGGTGATGACAGCAGACTGTCACTACCTGTCACAGTGTTGACATTATGACGGTAATGACAGCAGACTGTCACTACCTGTCACAGTGTTGACATTATGACGGTGATGACAGCAGACTGTCACTACCTGTCACAGTGTTGACATTATGACGGTGATGAAAGCAGACTGTCACTACCTGTCACAGTGTTGACATTATGACGGTGATAACAGCAGACTGTCACTACCTGTCACAGTGTTGACATTATGATGGTGATAACAGCAGACTGTCACTACCTGTCACAGTGTTGACATTATGACGGTGATGACAGCAGACTGTCACTACCTGTCACAGTGTTGACATTATGACGGTGATGACAGCAGACTGTCACTACCTGTCACAGTGTTGACATTATGACGGTGATGACAGCAGACTTCGACTACCTGTCACAGTGTTGACATTATGATGGTGATGACAGCAGACTGTGACTACCTGTCACAGTGTTGACATTATGATAGTGAGGACAGCAGACTGTCACTACCTGTCACAGTGTTGACATTATGATGGTAATGACAGGAGACTGTCACTACCTGTCACAGTGTTGACATTATGATGGTGATGACAGCAGACTGTCACTACCTGTCACAGTGTTGACATTATGACGGTGATGACAGCAGACTGTCACTACCTGTCACAGTGTTGACATTATGATGGTGAGGACAGCAGACTGTCACTACCTGTCACAGTGTTGACATTATGATGGTGAGGACAGCAGACTGTCACTACCTGTCACAGTGTTGACATTATGATGGTGATGACAGGAGACTGTCACTACCTGTCACAGTGTTGACATTATGATGGTGGGGACTGCAGACTGTCACTACCTATCACAGTGTTGACATTATGACGGTAATGACAGCAGACTGTCACTACCTGTCACAGTGTTGACATTATGACGGTGATGACAGCAGACTGTCACTACCTGTCACAGTGTTGACATTATGACGGTGATGATAGCAGACTGTCACTACCTGTCACAGTGTTGACATTATGACGGTGATGACAGCAGACTGTCACTACCTGTCACAGTGTTGACATTATGCTGGTGATGACAGGAGACTGTCACTACCTGTCACAGTGTTGACATTATGATAGTGATGACAGGAGACTGTCACTACCGCACAGTGTTGACATTAGATGGTGATGACAGGAGACTGTCACTACCTGTCACAGTGTTGACATTATGATGGTGATGACAGCAGACTGTCACTACCTGTCACAGTGTTGACATTATGACGGTAATGACAGCAGACAGTCACTACCTGTCACAGTGTTGACATTATGATGGTGATGACAGAGACTGTCACTATCTGTCACTGTGTTGACATTATGACGGTGAGGACAGGAGACTGTCACTACCTGTCACAGTGTTGACATTATGATGGTGATGACAGGAGACTGTCACTGCCTGTCACAGTCACCCTCAAACATGACAGTGATCTATGTAGCTTTGTTCATAGGTAACCCATGTGTAAATACTACCCTGAATCTTGCCCAAGATGCATTACACAACCTTTGAAAATTTGAAGCCGATCGAATAAGGCGTTCTCGAGTCTCGAGTAATAAACGAAAATTTGTGAGAAAGCAATAACAATTGTTAAGAATATTCTTAAGAAAGAAAGTCTCCTCACTTAACTTTAAGATTTGTTTTAATTTTGCCGCTAAAGAAGCTAGTTTATTATACCCCCATACATCCTGTGGAGGGTAGTGGCTAGTTTATTGTACCCCATACCCATCCAGTGAAGGGTAGTGGCTAGTTTATTGTACCCATACCCATCCTGTGGAGGGTAGTGGCTAGTTTATTGTACCCCATACCATCCAGTGGAGGGTAGTGGCTAGTTTATTGTACCCCTACCCATCCTGTGGAGGGTAGTGGCTAATTTATTGTGCCCCAATACCCATCTTGTGGAGGGTAGTGGCTAGTTTATTGTGCCCCCATACACATCATGTGGAAGGTAGGTTTTTATTGTGCTCCATACCCATCCTTTGGAGGGTAGTGGCTAGTTTACTGTGGCTCCATACCTATTCTGTTTAGGTAGGGCTAGTTTATGTCCTCAATACCCATCCTTTGGAGGGTAGTGGCTAGTTTATTGTGCCCTCATACCCATCCTGTGGAGGATAGTCGCTAGTTTATTGTACCCCCATACCATCTTGTGGAGGGTAGTAACTAGTTTATTGTGCCCCCATACCCATCCTGTGGAGGGTAGTGGCTAGTTTATTGTGCCTTCATACCATCCTGTGGAGGGTAGTGGCTAGTTTATTGTACCTCCATACCCATCCTGTGGAGGGTAGTGGCTAGTTTATTGTGCCCCCATACCCATCATGTGGAAGGTAGTGGCTTGTTTACTCTACCCCATACACATCCTGTGGAGGGTAGTGGCTATTTTACTGTGGCTCCATACCCATTCTGTGGAGGGTAGTGGCTAGTTTATTGTGCCCCAATACCCATCCTTTGGAGGGTAGTAGCAAGTTTAGTGTACCCCTATACCCATCCTGTGGAGGGTAGTGACTAGTTTATTGTGCCCCCATACCCATCCTGTGGAGGGTAGTGGCTAGTTTATTGTACCCCTATACCCGTCCTGTGGAGGGTAGTGGCTAGTTATTGTGCCCCATACCCATCCTATGGAGGGTTGTGGCTAGTTTATTATACCCCAAACCCATCCTCTGGAGGGCAGTGGCTAGTTCATTGTGCTCCAATACCCATCCTGTGGAGGATAGTTGCTAGTTTATTGTACCCCATTCTCATCCTGTGGAGGGTAGTGGCTAGTTTATTGTACCCCATACCCATGCTGTGGAGGGTTGTGGCTAGTTTATTATACCCCAAACCCATCCTGTGGAGGGCAGGGTAGTTTATTGTACCCCTATACCCATCTTGTGGAGGGTAGTGGCTAGTTTACTTCTGCCCCATACCCATCCTGTGGAGGGTAGTGGCTAGATATTGTGCCCCAATACCTATCCTGTGGAGGGTATTGCCTAGTTTATTGTACCTCTATACCCATCCTGTGGAGGATAGTGGCTAGTTTATTGAACCCCATACCCATCTGTGGAGGGTAGTAACTAGTTTATTGTACCCCATACCCATCTGTGGAGGGTAGTGGCTAGTTTATTGTACCCCATCCCATCTGTGGAGGGTACGACAAAGACGTGTGGACACACAAGAGGCCCAGGAGCTAGGCCTCAACTTGTTAACACTAATAAAAGAGCCTTAAAGCAGCGGTTTTTCAGATTTTTTCAGGTTTTTTTTCAATTTCGTTTTATTTAAAATTCATTACCAATCTATAAGAAAAAATGTTTAATTTTTATTTTTTTTATAAAATTCAGTTTGATAAAATTGACAAAAAAAATGGCAAATTGGGACCTAAACCGTCCAAAATTAATATTCAACAACATTTAGGGTTTGAAACTGATCGGAAGAGTCAGTCACTAGTTATCTCATGGGAAACAATCATAACTAAGCTCTAAACCCACTGGGGGTGTCATACAGTATACATGGGGAAACATTTTCATAAAAACTGACAAACTGAAATTTACACAGCTGGGAGTGAGTGACCAGCTGTGTTAATAAAGACCACCAATAGTAAAAGTTTGAAGCCGATCAGAAAAGACATTATAGAGTAATTAATCTGATTTCCACGATTTCAAATTTTCATGAATTATTTTAGTTAAATTTTAAATTTGCAACAACTGGGACAAAACTTACACATTATCATCATTATTATTATTATTATAGACAACAATATTTTGAAGCCAATCAGAAGAAACAGTCTTTAGTTATTGAATAAAATATGACTGTCACTATTTTTTAAACAAAATTAGTGTGAGTCTTGCGGTCAGGACGCCACAACAGTGTTGAAAATTTGAAGCCGAACAGATGGATCATTCTTGAGTTATGGCAGAGATTTAAACGATTCGAATTTTATTTTTATAATATTTTAGTACATCAACAAATATACCTCAAAACAAACAAAACTTAACAGTTACCATCCCAGCACTAAGATACATAAGTGCTTAAATGTTCAAGCCATTCTGAAGAGGCAAATTTAAATTTTTTTGAACTATTTTAGACACAAATGCTGAAGTCTGAGTGTAACTCTCCACTCTGGTGAATTATCAGACATTATATTTAAGAATGTTTGAAGCTTCGCAACTGAGGGTTTCGGAGGTTATCCCAGCCACTACTGGATACTGGGAATGGAGTCCACAACTCCGGTTATAGGCCTCAGGAACTTGACGACTGGTCCAAGAATTTGGTCCTTCTTACCATACACAAGTGTTGAAAATTTGAACCCGATTGAATGAGATGTTCTCGAGTTATGAGCGAAATAAAGCCGAAAAGTTGTAGAGAAAACATAAACAGGAAACCTCTTTCATGGCCCCACCGCGAGGACACCTGACCAAGCTGACACCTGACCAAGCTGGGCACCTGACCAAGCTGGACACCTGACCAAGCTGGACACCTGACCAAGCTGGACACCTGACCAAGCTGGACACCTGACCAAGCTGGACACCTGACCAAGCTGGACACCTGACCAAGCTGGACACCTGACCAAGCTGGACACCTGACCAAGCTGGACACCTGACCAAGCTGGGCACCTGACCAAGCTGGACACCTGACCAAGCTGACACCTGACCAAGCTGGACACCTGACCAAGCTGGACACCTGACCAAGCTGGACACCTGACCAAGCTGGACACCTGACCAAGCTGGACACCTGACCAAGCTGGACACCTGACCAAGCTGGACACCTGACCAAGCTGGACACCTGACCAAGCTGGACACCTGACCAAGCTGGACACCTGACCAAGCTGGACACCTGACCAAGCTGGACACCTGACCAAGCTGGACACCTGACCAAGCTGGACACCTGACCAAGCTGGACACCTGACCAAGCTGGACACCTGACCAAGCTGGACACCTGACCAAGCTGGACACCTGACCAAGCTGGACACCTGACCAAGCTGGACACCTGACCAAGCTGGACACCTGACCAAGCTGGACACCTGACCAAGCTGGACACCTGACCAAGCTGCCTCAGTGCCACACATGTGTGAACCACACTGATCAAGCTTCCTCAGAGCTACACATGTGTCAGTCTCACTAATCAAGCTTCCTCAGTGCCACACATGTGTCAACCTCACTGATCAAGCTTCCTCAGTGCCACACATGTGTCAACCTCACTGATCAAGCTTCCTCAGAGCTACACATGTGTCAGTCTCACTGATCAAGCTTCCTCAGTGCCACACATGTGTCAACCTCACTGATCAAGCTTCCTCAGTGCTACACATGTGTCAGTCTCACTGATCAAGCTTCCTCAGTGCCACACATGTGTCAACCTCACTGATCAAGCTGTTTCAGTGCCACACATGTGTCAACCTCACTGATCAAGCTTCCTCAGAGCTACACATGTGTCAGTCTCACTGATCAAGCTTCCTCAGTGCCACACATGTGTCAACCTCACTGATCAAGCTTCCTCAGTGCCACACATGTGTCAACCTCACTGATCAAGCTTCCTCAGAGCTACACATGTGTCAGTCTCACTGATCAAGCTTCCTCAGTGCCACACATGTGTCAACCTCACTGATCAAGCTTCCTCAGTGCCACACATGTGTCAGACTCACTGATCAAGCTTCCTCAGTGCCACACATGTGTCAAACTCACTGATCAAGCTTCCTCAGTGCCACACATGTGTCAGTCTCACTGATCAAGCTTCCTCAGTGCCACACATGTGTCAACCTCACTGATCAAGCTGTTTCAGTGCTACACATGTGTCAACCTCACTGATCAAGCTTCCTCAGTGCCACACATGTGTCAACCTCACTGATCAAGCTTCCTCAGTGCCACACATGTGTCAACCTCACTGATCAAGCTTCCTCAGTGCCACACATGTGTCAACCTCACTGATCAAGCTTCCTCAGTGCCACACATGTGTCAACCTCACTGATCAAGCTTCCTCAGTGCCACACATGTGTCAACCTCACTGATCAAGCTTCCTCAGTGCCACACATGTGTCAACCTCACTGATCAAGCTGTCTCAGTGTTACACATGTGTCAACCTTACTGATCAAGCTTCCTCAGTGCCACACATGTGTCAGTCTCACTGATCAAGCTTCCTCAGTGCCACACATGTGTCAACCTCACTGATCAAGCTTCCTCAGTGCCACACATGTGTCAACCTCACTGATCAAGTTTCCTCAGTGCCACACATGTGTCAGCCTCACTGATCAAGCTTCCTCAGTGCCACACATGTGTCAACCTACTGATCAAGTTCTCAGTGCCACACATGTGTCAGCCTCACTGATCAAGCTTCCTCAGTGCCACACATGTGTCAACCTCACTGATCAAGCTTCTCACTGCTACACATGTGTCAGCCTCACTGATCAAGCTTCCTCAGTGCCACACATGTGTCAGCCACACTGATCAAGCTTCCTCAGTGCTACACATGATAGCCACACTGATCGCTGCCTCAGTGCCACATGTGTCAACCTCACTGATCAAGTTTCCTCAGTGCCACACATGTGTCAGCCTCACTGATCAAGCTTCCTCAGTGCCACACATGTGTCACCTCACTGATCAAGTTTCCTCAGTGCACACATGTGTCAGCCTCACTGATCAAGCTTCTTAGTGCACCATGTGTCAACCTCACTGATCAAGCTTCTCAGTGCCACACATGTGTCAACCTCACTGATCAAGCTTCCTCAGTGCTACACAGTGTCAACCTCACTGTTCAAGATTCCTCAGTGCCACACATGTGTCACCTCACTGATCAAGCTGCCTCAGTGTTACAGTGTCACCTCACTTATCAAGCTTCCTCAGTGCTACACATGTGTCAAACTCACTGATCAAGCTTCCTCAGTGCCACACATGTGTCAACCTCACTGATCAAGCTTCCTCAGTGCCACACATGTGTCAACCTCACTGATCAAGCTTCCAGTGCTCACATGTGTCAACCTCACTGTTCAAGATTCCTCAGTGCCACACATGTGTCAACCTCACTGATCAAGCTGCCTCAGTGCTACACATGTGTCAACCTCACTGATCAAGCTTCCTCAGTGCTACACATGTGTCAAACTCACTGATCAAGCTTCGTCAGTGCCACACATGTGTCAACCTCACTGATCAAGCTTCCTCAGTGCCACTCATGTGTCAGCCTCACTGATCAAGCTGTCTCACTGCTACACATGTGTCAGCCTCACTGATCAAGCTTCTCAGGGGGGGGGGGGGGGGGGGGGGGGGGGGGGGGGGGGGGGGGGGGGTGTGTCAGTCTCACTGATCAAGCTTCTCAGTGCCACACATGTCAACCTCACTGACTTCCTCATGCATGTGTCAACCTCACTGATCAAGTTTCCTCAGTGCCACACATGTGTCAGTCCTCACTGATCAAGCTTCCTCAGTGCCACACATGTGTCAGACCTCACTGATCAAGCTTCCTCAGTGCCACACATGTGTCAACCTCACTGATCAAGCTTCAGTGCTACACATGTGTCAACCTCACTGATCAAGCTCCTCAGTGCCACACATGTGTCAGCCTCACTGATCAAGCTTCCCCAGTGCCACACATGTGTCAGCCACACTGATCAAGCTTCCTCAGTGCCACACATGTGTCAACCTCACTGATCAAGCTTCCTCAGTGCCACACATGTGTCAACTCACTGATCAAGCTTCCTCAGTGCCACACATGTGTCAACCTCACTGATCAAGCTTCCTCAGTGCACACATGTGTCAACCTCACTGATCAAGCTGTCTCAGTGCCACACATGTGTCACCTCACTGATCAAGCTTCCTCAGTGCCACCCTGTGTCAACCTCACTGATCAGGGTGTCAGCCTTCCACTGATCAGGGTGTCAGCCTTCCACTGATCAGGGTGTCAGCCTTCCACTGATCAGGGTGTCAGCCTTCCACTGATCAGGGTGTCAGCCTTCCACTGATCAGGGTGTCAGCCTTCCACTGATCAGGGTGTCAGCCTTCCACTGATCAGGGTGTAGCAAATCCCCTCCCCTAATCCCCTTTATAAATGTTCTTTCTCACCTCCAACAGCCCTCAAGTATTAAAAACCATATGCCTCCATTCCTCCTATCACATACGCTCCCCATGCTTGCTGGAAGTCCCAAACCCCTCGCACACAAAACTTCCTTTACCCCCCCCTCCAACTTTTCCCAGGCCACCCCCACCCCCCTTCCCTCCCCACAGATTTATACACTCTCAAACTCTGTCTCGTTCTGAACATATTAGATGAAAAAAAACATAACATGGATTTTCCTTTATAATATACTTTCTTTCAGCATTACACAAATGTTTAAATGAATCATTGAAGTTGAATTTATTGTTAGATTCGTTAAACTTTATAAAAAAAGAAAATGCTTGATTGCAATTTGTTTCGTTTGAATAAACAAATGACCATTCACCCTATCAAATGGCCCAGTGATCGATACCAAATTTTAATTGTTTTTTACATATGGGTTTGCTGGTTTTTTTTTCCTACGTCATTTTTGCCCAAAAGCAGCAGCAAACTTTTCAACATCTGAGGTTTTTGCAGCCTCAGCTCTCCTCCTTCCCCCAACACCCCCCCCGCCCCCCCCCCATCCCCCCCCCAAACCCCCCCCCCAAAGCCCTAACCCCCCCAACCCCCCCCTTCGCCCCACCCCCATGCCCCGAACCCCCCCCCCAACCCCCCCCTTCCCTAAACCCCCCCCCCAAACCCCTTCCCGAACCCCACCAAACCCCGCCCCTGAACCCCCCCCCCCATTACCCCGCCTTTGAACCCCCCCCCCCAAACCCGCCCTTGAACCCCACCCCATACCCCGCCTTCCTGAACCCCACCCCCCCAACCCCCCCCTTCCAAACCCCCCCCCCATACACCCCCCTTTTCCTGAACCCCCACCCCCTTCCCCCTTTTTAAAACCCCCCCCATACCCCGCCTTCCTGAACCCCCCCCCCATCCCCCCCTTCC
Source organism: Cherax destructor (assembly GCA_009830355.1). Lineage (NCBI taxonomy): Eukaryota > Metazoa > Arthropoda > Malacostraca > Decapoda > Parastacidae > Cherax > Cherax destructor. The sequence continues at coordinate 38,234 of WNWK01014738.1, forward strand.
TGCCCCCCCCCCTCCCCCCCCTTTCCCCTGCCCCACCCCCTAACCCCCGCCTTCCTGAACCCCACCCCCTTCCCCCCTTCCTGAACCCACGCCCATACACCCCCCCTTTCCCTGCCCCCCCCCCATATCCCCCGCCTTCCTGAACCCCACCCCCATATACCCCCCCTTTCCTGAACCCCACCCCCCCCCGCCTTCCTAAACCCCCCCCCCATATACCCCGCCCCTAAACCCCCCCCCATATCCCCCCTTTCCCTGAACCCCCCCCAACCCCCCCGCCTTCCTGAACCCCGCCCAAACCCCCCAAAGGCTTGAAAAAACCCTCTTCCCCAAGCAAGACTTGACCTAAAGACTTCAAGACCCGGAAGTAAATTCAACACTTCTCCTTTGGGTGAGTGTTGAATTATTAACATCGGGAGAACACAAAAGCAAGGACGTTTCGGTCCATCTTGTACTACTGTTGAGTCACAATTAGGGAAAAAACATACAGATGGAAAGAAACCAATAATGTACAGGCTAATTTAGCAAATTTCGTTTTAAGATGGTTGTGATCTCTGATATAAAAAAAAAAAAAAGCATTTTAGGTGTTAAAAAGGCGAACACCATCTTTTGTCTCTAAAATCAAAAAGGGGACATTCAACTTCACGTTTTTGGAAAAAGGGAATAGATATCTGAAATATTAATGATAAAAAAAAAATAAAACAAATTCCCAAAATTTTACTACGGGTTTTGGCTAAAACCAAATTATTCACATAATCACAAATTCAAAAAAATAACAATTGAAAAAAAATAAACTAATAAGTTTAAAAAATTGTAAAAAAAGAAGTTTAGACGACTAGAAAATTTTCATGTTATATATAAAAAATAGCATGAATAGTCTTTATTTATCATAGCATAGTCTTCATCTAAATAAATTTCAGTTTTTATTCATCAATCATAACTTCCCCCTTTCCCAGCTCATGGAACAGTTTAATATATCGTCCTAATAACAAAAATATCGCTATTACACTTATGCCAAAAGTTGTTTTTTAAATTGAATATGGACACTTTTATTATATATATATATATATATATATATATATATATATATATATATATATATAAAAATTTATATATTTTTAAATAAAAAAATTTTAAAAAAGGGGTTTTAAAAAACTGGTAAATTGAAGAACTCTTTAAAATTAAATCCTTTCAAAATTTTTTTTAATTGTTTAAAGATATATTATTTTCATTTATGTTAATGTAAGAATTTATAATTTTTACCAAGAGAATCTTTGAAAACCTACCTAACCTTTTTCCGCCAATTTAATTTAGCCTAAAATTTAATATATTTTGAACTTAACATTAATTTTAAAAAAAACCCCAAAAGTATTTTTTTTTTGTTCAGAAGTTTTTTGGGGGAAATTTTTGCATACACAAATTTTTCCGTCTTATATGGCAAGGTGGCGTTGCTATTTTAAACCAAAATCGCAAGTTTTACCTAAACGATGGAGTGAATGATGATGAAAGTTTTTTTTTGGGCCCCCCTGCCTTTGGGGAAAGGCCGATGTGTTAAAAAAAAAAAATATATATATATATATATATATATATATATATATATATATATATATATATATATATATATATATATATATATATATATATATATATATATATATATAATTTTTTTTTTTTAAACATCCCCTCCAATTAAAGGGGGGCCCCAAAAAAAAAAATTTTCTCATCATTCCCCATCACTTCTTGCCGGGGGTGTTTTCACTTTTTTAAAAAAAGCAACTTTAAACCCCCTCCTTCAGAGTGAACACTGTACTTCCCATCTCCAGGACTCAAGTACGGCCTGCCGTTTCCTGAATCCTTCATAAATGTTATTTTGCTCCCTCCAACACCCGTCAAATATTAAAACCATTTGTCTCCTTCCCTCCTATCAAATAGGCTCACACATGCTTGCTGGAAGTCCAAGCCCCCCCCAAAACCTTTTTTCCCCCTCCCTCCACCCTTTTCCTAGGCCGACCCCTACCCCCCCCCCTCCCGTTTTAACCCTCTAAATTTTCTTCTCTTTCCATTCTCTCATGCCCCGAACCACCTCAACAACCCTCCTCAGCTCTCTGGATAATATTTTTGGGAATCCGCACCTCCTCCAAATTTTCCCAAAACTCGAATTCTCTGCATTATATTCACACCAAAATTGACCTCAGACATGACATCTCCATTGCCTCCAGCCTTCCCCTCGTTGAAACATTCCAATGCCACACCCATATAAGAGTGTTGGTATAACTTCTCTCATACATTCCCCTTTACTTCCATGGACAAAGTTTTTGTTCCAAGACCCCGAAGTGCCCCACTCACTTTTTCCCCCTCATCAATTCTTGATTCACCTCATCCTTAAAGACCCATCTGCCATGTCCACCCCCAAATATCTAAACATTCACCTCTTCTATACTTCCCCCAATCGATACCCAATCTTTCGTCACCTAATTTTTTGTTATCCCATCACCTTACTCTTTCCTATATTCACCTTCAATTTTCTTTTTTTACCCCCCTCCAAATTCATCCCCAACCTCTGAAACTTCTCTTCAGAATTCTAAAAAAGCACAGTGTCATCAGCAAAAAGCAACTGTGACAACTCCCACTTTGTATTTGATTCTATATTTTTTAAACCCCCACCCTCTTGCCAAAACCCCTAGATTCACTTTTTTACAACCCCATCTAAAATATATTGAACAACCACGGTGACATCACATCCTTGTCTAAGGCCCTTTTACTGGGAAATAGCCCCCCTCACTCCTACACACTCTAACCTGAACCTCACCATCCTCAAAAAAACTCTTCACTGCTTTCAGTAACCTACCTCCTATTCAAACACCTGCAACATCTGCCACATTCCCCCCCTATCCCCCCTATCCCCTTTTCCTCCAAAAAATGCCAAAAAAACCTTTTTCTCTTATCCAAATACTGTTCGTTCACCTATTTTTTCCCTGAAAACACTTGATCACACCCCCCCTCCCTTTTCCCTAAACCCCCCTTGTTCATCCTATTTTTTCCTTCTTACTCTTAATTATTTCAATAATAACTCGACCATACACTTTACCAGGTACCTCAACAGACTTTTTCCCCCTAAAATTTTTGCACTCTTTTGTCCCTTTGCCTTTATCAAAGGAACAATACACGCCTTGCCAACCCCTAGGTCCCTTACCCCTTCCATAATTTATTAAAAAAAAGCCCCAACCACCCCAAAAACTATTCCCCACCTGCTTTTAACATTTCTATTTTTATCCCATCAATCCCAGCTGTCTTCCCCCTTTCATTCTACCCTGCCTCCGAACTTCCCTCACACTCACAACTGGCTCTTCCCACTCCAAAAGATTTTATTCCTCCTTGCCCTAAAAGAAATCACAGCTTCCTGCTTCATAAACATTTAACAATCCTAAAAATGTTCCCTCCATTTTCCCCGATACCTCTAACTCTCCATTTAAAAAACTCTCCTCCTATTTTTAACTGTCAAATCCATTTGTTCCTAGGTTTCCCTAAACTTATTAATCTCATAAAACTTTTCTTATTTTCAACAAAATTTTTGATAACATCTCCCCCCTCTCTCATTTGCTCTCTTTTAATTGTTTCCACTCTCTTAACCTCTTTTTCTCCATATTTTCTTCCCTCCTTGTCACTTCTCTTTGAAAAAACCTCTCTATGCTAACTTTTTCTCCTTATACTTTTACATCATTTCCCCCAATCCTCTTCTTCCCTCCTGCACCCACTCGCCTGTAACCACAAACTTCTGCTGAAAACTCTAACACCAAAATTTTTAAAAACTACCCCATCATCTTCGACCCCATTGCCTAATCTCATAGCCTGTCTATCCTTCAAAGTTGTTTATATCTTTCCCTAACTCCTCCTCAGTTTATAAACCTTCACCTCTCTCTTCCTGCTTCTATTTTCCTTGTATCCCCTCTACCTTTTTCCCCCTGGAAATTTTCTAAAAAGTGATCTGAAAATCTGTGGCCCCTCTATAAACATGTACATCCTGAAGTCTACTCAACAGTCTTTTATCTCCCAAAACGTAGTCCCAAAAAACTACTGTCATTAGCCCACATCAAACTTTTATACTTATTTATCCTCTTCTTCTTAAAATATTATTTTAAAAACAAACCCCTTTTTATAAAAAATTCAATCAAACTCCCCTTATCATTTACACCTGGCACCCCAAACTTACCTACTACACCCTCTCTACATGTTTTCCTATTGCATTTAGGTCCTCTACCACAATTACCCCTCACTTGGTTCAAAAATTCCTATACATTCGCGTAACATCTCCCAAAATTTTCTTCTCCTCTACACTCCTCTCTTTTTCCAGGTGCATGCACGCTTATTATGACCCACTTTTCCTCCAACCCTTATTTTAATCCACAAAATCCTTGAATTTTCACATTTATATTCCTCTTTCATTCCATAATGTCCTTCAACATTATTCTCCTTCCTGCTCTCTTCTTGATATTCTGTTAATCCCCTATTTTCTCCCCCCTGAAACTCCCCCCCCCTTACTTTGTTTCGCTTAGGGCCAGGAATCCAACTTCTTTTTATTCATAACATCAGCAATCATCCTTTTTTTTTCATCCGCACTACATCCCCGCACATTCAAACAACCCTGTTTTATAAAGTTTTCTTTCTTTTTTGTAAAAGTGTACAGGAGAAGGGGTTACTACCCATTGCTCCGGTATTTTAGTCGCCTCATACGCCCATGGCACGGAGGAAGGTTCTTTTTACTTCCCCATGGACAATAGAGAAAATAAAAAAAATAAGATCTATTGAAAAAAAAGAAAAAACCCAGATGTGTTTTTATGTATATATATATGCATGTGCTCCCTTGTAGTGTGACCCAAAGGGAAGTAGAAGTGCTAGATATACTTGTTATCCAGCTGTTTATGAGGCAGAAAAAAAACACCAGCAATCCTACCATCATGTAAAACAGTTTCAGGTTTCTGTTTCACAGTCACCTGGCAGGGCGTAGTACCTCCTGGGTGGTTGCTGTCTACCAACCTACTACCTACAATAATTTTAACAATAATTATGGATATATATATATATATATATATATATATATATATATATATAAAAATATTTTTTAAAAAATAAATTTTAAAATTATAAAAACGATCTTGGGCCCACCGAAACCACAACTTGCAATCGGTCGCCACCCACTGGGCCCAATAGGTCCCAAAAAACCCTAAAAACCCCCAAAAAAGGTTTTGGGTTTTTGCCTGCTCTTGCGAATTCCCAGCATATATATAAATATTATAAAATGGGGTCCACCTCTGGTGTAAATTATGGGTCCCCCTAGCCCCGGGCTATATTAGATATTGGGCTTTTTTTTATATATATATATATATATATATATATATATATATATATATATATATATATATATATAATATATAGGGGGCCACCTCTGGTGTCAATTTTGGGGCCCATTCCCCAAAAAGTGGATAAAAGACCAAGGAAGAATATTTAGATTTCTTTCCGAAGCTATTTGAATATTCCCTTCCCCCCCACCCATCTTTTATACAAATTTTATTTCAAGAAAAATCAATGGGGAGTAAAACAACATAGATAACAACTCAGAGCTACATGTCAAATACTTCGTCCCAAATCTGCAGTGGGGTGCCCAGAATACGCGGACATCTCGGGTCGCAACACTGAGTCTCTGAAATAGGAAGCTGGTCGCCCTGTGGGTTGGTTTTTATGATGAGTTTTCCACCCCCCCTTGAGAAACTTTAGAGCACACTTGCCCCATGCCCAAGGGTTCCGATATATATATATATATATATATATATATATATATATATATATATATATATATATATATATATATATATATATATATATATATATATATATATATATAAAAATATGATATAACATATATAAATAAATAAATAAATATGGGATACGTACTTTACCCCTGAATATCTTAATTGGTGTAAGTGAAAGTGTTTAAAGCAGGTATCTTGAATGTCATCCTACAACAACCTTTGAAATTACTTGCGCTAGCAATAAGTGTCACTTATCTTACTGCGGATAAGATTTAACAATAATTATGGATCACACAACATTAGACAAGCATCTCTAAGGTGAAAATGGTATGATGATACCGTAAGATATGGACAAAGAACATGTACAATCCAAGACATTTATTATAGGAAACGTTTCGCCAGGTGTTGCTTACTCAGTCCTTATCATTAGGACTGTAGAACCCCTCGGGGTGAAACATATCCTTTCATAAATGTGCTGAACTGTAAATAAGCGTCTTTTTCCATATCCCAATGTTAAGTGTTTCCCAGATAATGTCCCAAGTAATCAAGTGTCCATCAGCAGTCCAGCATTATAGTGAAGCCAAGTGTCCATCACAGTCCAGCATTATAGTGAAGTCAGGAGTCCATCAACAAACGAGTGTCCCCAAAGCAGTCATATGCCCCCTGCAGTCAAGTGTCTAACAACACGCACCCTTAAAGCAGTCAAGTGTCTAACAACACACACACCTTAGAAGCAGTCAGAGTCTAACAACACGCACACACTTTAGAAGCAGTCAAGTGTCCCACCGCCCTCCATTAACTATGAGAAGTTAGGTCCCTCAGCAATGAAGTCTTCCACATCACTCACAAGGTTACCCAGTCAAAATAGCCGGGTATCTCCGTATTCAATTGTGCGAAGCATCCCGTTGTAAGTAGCACCCAAGTGTCTCATACCAATCAATTACTTCGCAGATGTCGAATACCCCATAAGAGTTTAGCGTCAGTTGAGCGTCTAGAAGAGTCGAATGTCTTACAACAGTCAAATTCTCAAAGAATTACGTGTTCCACAGCTGCAAAACTGTGATACAAGCTGTGAAACGTAGATACACATTATATAAAGAAGTTATAAAACTTGAAAAAAAACTGACAGACAAAGAAGGAAATGGTAAAATATGTGCTACTTTTACCTTCATTGAAAATATCTGCAGGAGAAAAAGGTTTGGGCAGTGTGAGGGGCGCCCTGCTCATGATGACGACGGGATCCTGCCCCAGGCTCAAGCTAAAGTCCATTCTTGGCTCCTTTTTCATTAGGCATGAAGTCCATTGCACCGATATCAGCTTCCTGTGGATCGAGCATCTCAATATATTTTATTGTTAATTGGGAAATAACTAAACACCAGAGAATGAGAAGTTTCCCTTCGATATAAGAAAGAAGAGGAATTAAGTCATTCCCGCCGGCATCAAGACACTCCCTGAGGGATAACCTTCTTTGTTTACACTCTGTTTCCTCATTAGTTGTATGATATACCTAGTGTTTCTTCCAGTGCTATGATATACCTAGTGTTTCTTCCAGTGCTATGATATACCTAGTGTTTCTTCCAGTGCTATGATATACCTAGTGTTTCTTCCAGTGCTATGATATACCTAGTGTTTCTTCCCGTGCTATGATATACCTAGTGTTCCTTCCAGTGCTTTATATACCTAGTGTTTCTTCCAGTGCTATGATATACCTAGTGTTTCTTCCAGTGCTATGAAAACCTAGTGTTTCTTCCAGTGCTATGATATACCTAGTGTTTCTTCCAGTGCTATGATATACCTAGTGTTTCTTCCAGTGCTATGATATACCTAGTGTTTCTTCCAGTGCTATGATATACCTAGTGTTTCTTCCAGTGCTATGATATACCTAGTGTTCCTTCCAGTGCTATGATATACCTAGTGTTTCTTCCAGTGCTATGATATACCTAGTGTTCTTCCAGTGCTATGATATACCTAGTGTTTCTTCCAGTGCTATGATATACCTAGTGTTTCTTACAGTGCTATGATATACCTAGTGTCTTCCAGTGCTATGATATACCTAGTGTTTCTTACAGTGCTATGATATACCAAGTGTTTCTTCCAGTGCTATGATATACCTAGTGTTTCTTCCAGTGCTATGATATACCTAGTGTTTCTTCCAGTGTTGATATACCTAGTGTTTCTTCCAGTGCTATGATATACCTAGTGTTTCTTCCAGTGCTATGATATACCTAGTGTTTCTTCCAGTGCTATGATATACCTAGTGTTTCTTCCAGTGCTATGATATCCTAGTGTTTCTTCCAGTGCTATGATATCCTAGTGTTCCTTCCAGTGCTATAAATATACCAAGTGTTTCTTCCAGTGCTATGATATACCTAGTGTTTCTTCCAGTGCTATGATATACCTAGTGTTTCTTCCAGTGCTATGATATACCTAGTGTTTTTTCCCAGTGCTTTTTTATACCTAGTGTTTTTTCCCCGTGCTATGATATACCTAGTGTTTCTTCCAGTGCTATGATATACCTAGTGTTTCTTCCAGTGCTATGATATACCTAGTGTTTCTTCCAGTGCTAAAATATACCTAGTGTTCCTTCCAGTGCTATGATATACCTAGTGTTTCTTCCAGTGCTATGATATACCTAGTGTTTCTTCCAGTGTTATGAATACCTAGTGTTTCTTCCAGTGCTATGATATACCTAGTGTTTCTTCCAGTGCTATGATATACCTAGTGTTTCTTCCAGTGCTATGATATACCTAGTGTTTTTTCCCGGTCTATGATATACCTAGTTTTTTCTTAGTGCTATGATATACCAAGTGTTTTTTCCCCGTGCTATGATATACCTAGTGTTTCTTCCAGTGCTATGATATACCTAGTGTTTCTTCCAGTGCTATGATATACCTAGTGTTTCTTCCAGTGCTATGATATACCTAGTGTTTCTTCCAGTGCTATGATATACCTAGTGTTTCTTCCAGTGCTATGATATACCTAGTGTTTCTTCCAGTGCTATGATATACCTAGTGTTCCTTCCAGTGCAAATGATATACCTAGTTTTTTTTTCCCGTGCTATGATATACCTAGTGTTTCTTCCGGGTTTTTATGATATACCTAGTGTTTTTTCCCCAGTGCTATGATATACCTAGTGTTTTTTCCCAGTGCTATGATATACCTAGTGTTTCTTCCAGTGCTATGATATACCTAGTGTTTCTTCCAGTGCTATGATATACCTATGTTTCTTCCAGTGCTATGATATACCTAGTGTTTTTTCCCAGTGTATGATATACCTAGTGTTTCTTCCAGTGCTATGATATACCTATGTTTCTTCTATGCTATGATATCCCTAGTGTTTCTTCCAGTGCTATGATATACCTAGTTTTTTTCCAGTGCTATGATATATCTGGGTTTTCTTCCAGTGCTATGATATACCTAGTGTTTCTTCCAGTGCTATGATATACCTAGTGTTTCTTCCAGTGCTATGATATACCTAGTGTTTCTTCCAGTGCTATGATATACCTAATGTTTCTTCCAGTGCTATGATATACCTAGTGTTTCTTCCAGTGCTATGATATACCTAGTGTTTCTTCCAGTGCTATGATATACCTAGTGTTTCTTCCAGTGCTATGATATACCTAGTGTTTCTTCCAGTGCTATAATATACCTAGTGTTTCTTCCAGTAAAATACCTAGTGTTACTTCCTCCTTCCATTCTCTTACCCAATCTTTCATTAACTAATTTTGTTATTACATTGGTCTTCCTTATGTTCTTTTTTAACTTTCTTCTCTTACTTTCCCCTCTCTAATTCTTCTTTACATCCCTTTTAATTCTTCTCTTACATCCCTCTCTAATTCCTAAACCAACCCTCGTAATTTTAGAATCTCCCAAAAGCACAGTCTCATTAAAAAAAAAATGACTTTGACAATTCCTATCTTTTTTTTATATTTTGTATATGTTAATTCCTCACTCTACCTAATACCCCAGCAATTATTTCTTTTCCAACGCCATCTATAAACATGTTAAACAACCATGGTGACGTCCGCATCCTTGTCTAAGGTCTTCTCTTACTGGGAAATAATCTCCCCCTCTGCAACAAAACCCCAACCTCAGCCTCACTATCCCCATAACACTCAACTGCTTTCAGAAACCTGTCGCTTGCAACATCTGCCTCATTGTTCCCTATCAACGTTGTCCCCGCCTTCTCTAAATCCATAAATGCAACGAAAGTTTCTTTACTGGGTAAAGGGGAGACTCGCTCGGGCGAGCGGGTATGAAAACAATAGAAAATATTAAAAAAAAAAAGAAAATTTACTTGGGCTTACCATAAAATAATTAAACAATCTGCCAACATTTTGGTGTAAAACTCAAATTTTTACGATGTTTCTGAAGAAAATTATAGTCCTTAAACATTTATTTTGATGACATCATGGTTAATACATCCGCCGCATGTCCTGAATTTTCGGCAAAATTTTTCCGTTTTTTTCCCTCATATATTAAAATCACTATTTGGCATCGTTACAAAGTGAGAGCATTATTATTATTATGATCATGGGGAACGTAAACCTGTAGGGATTATACAGCGCCCCTCACAAGCGTCAATGAACCCCCCTTGGGGGACAAAGTGAGAGGTTATCCCAGTGGTAAGTCTGGGTAGTGTTGAGGACGCCATCATATAAGCTGAGTCATTCTCGGTCGCTATAAAGTCCTATATTTTCGCTATTATGGAAAATTTTAGTATTTTGGGTATCACATATTTTTCAGTTATTTAGGAAACACACTACATACAAAAACTTAATAAAACAGCCACAAGCTTTTAGTAATGCCGACATTGATTTATCTAATGAACCCTATTCATATATTGATGACTATGACTGTTTCAAGAAAGCAGACCTTTAAAGTAATTAGGATTCTAGCACTCAAGACAAAGGCGGCAGTTACATCCATCTCTGAATCCTGGTTAGATGACACTTTGACTGACGACAAAGTTAAAACAGAAGGTTACAATATAAAACGTTTAAACCATATGAATAGACGAGGTGGTGGGGCATTGTTTATATGTAAGAAATGACGGCCTACAGCCCAAGACCGATATTTTGACAATAACTGGAAGTTCTATGGCTTGAGGTGTTGCTGCGCAAGACAAACCCATCCTAGTAGGAACTAGTTACCGCTCCACCTCCTGACTGACCGACAATTTGGCTTCCGCCAACACCGCTCGACGCAAGCAGCCCGCAATATCTGAACTACATTCTAATCAATAAGGCCCAAGGATGTACAACGGCTCTTGTTGCTAAGGACGTGGAGAAGCCTTCGACAAGGTCTGACATTCTGGGCTCAGTACAAGCTATATAATCTTTTGACCTTCCTCCCAATGTCAAAAAATTACTATGCAACTTCCTTGATGGCCGTACGCTGCGAATTAAGTTCGAAACTGTTTATCTGACTCCTTTAAACCCCTTTATGCTGGAGTATCTCAAGCGCTATGCTCTCCCTACTCTATGCATCCTTTACACGAACGACATTCCAGACCCTGCACATCACAACACACTACACTAGCATATGCAGATGACATCACACAACTCCCGCACATGAACAACAACGCGAGGTCAACAGGGTAAGTGCCTGGGAGATTCTTTGGTGCATTAAAACTAATGCCAATAAATCTAAGATTACTTACTTCTTCCCAAAAGGACGCTCACCCACTACCTGTCGAACTCAGAACCACCACTCAACGATACCCATTCCACGAACACGCAACACCACTGGCCTAGGAGTTAACCTGGACTCCAGTCTTAGACAACACACTCACATAAATGCCAAAAAAGCTATGGCCAGTTCTGCCCTTGAGCGACTATACAAGCTCATAGGCTCTCACCCTCACACTAAACTACACCTGTACAAGGCCCTCATACGGCTTTTTGTCACATCACACCCCTTCCTCTCTCTCTAGCTGCAAAGACTGATGTCCTGAAACTGCAGTGAATTCAGGACTTAGTGACCATTTCATCATTTATTGCACCAGGAGAACCAATAGGAAGCGGATAGGTCTAAAAGGACAATAAAAATGAGGTCATCTAGAAGCTACAGTAAATAAACACTTTTGGGAAATAGGCTACAAAATTGTGAACGGACAGTGATAGTTGTTCACTGCCATCCTTCATAATATTGCACAGGTTAAAGAGTTTAGGATTAAACAAAGAACTGAACCCTGGAGATCTGGATATTAGATAATA
>WNWK01014739.1:0-42500 GCA_009830355.1 Cherax destructor
AACTTCGTCCATTGAGTAGTTTGAAACAGAGGGTTTAAGGGGAGTGCGTGACGAGCTTCGTTTCTGCGACGAACGAGAAGGGAGTGTCGAACTGTCATGTGTGGGTCTTGGTCGTTTTTTGTGTGGGACCAGGGGTGGTCCATGGAGACGGGCGAGCGATTCGAAATTGCCGCACCGTCGAGGGAGAAGCCGAATCAAGGTCAGAGAAGAGCGAAGGTCAGACGTATCGAAAGGGCCGGGTCCCCGGTACCTGAAGCAGGTGACGAACCAGCACCAGCAAGAGGTACAGGGCATGAGAGGTGTCCAAAGAGTCATCCGTTAACGAGGCAGGGTCAGTACTGGGTGCGGTATCAGGAAGGGGCCCGGGGTAGTGGGTTCATGGATTGGGTCAGCCATGGTTGTACTTCTTTCTTTTTATTTTTAAAAAAAAAAAGAAAGAAAAGAAAATAAAAATAAAAAAAGAATAAAAAAAGTGGGGAACGGGAGGAATAGCTCCTAGGAGGAATGAAAGGGAGCGTAAACCTCCGTGCCCAAGAGGACCTCAACACCGCAAGTGGTGCAGATGCAGCATGGAACCCGTGCATACCCTACCCTTCATGCCAGTATACCAGCAATCCGGGATAGCACCTCACATCCACCGAGCCATCTCGGGGACAAAAGAGAAGGCGGCCGGATATCCGCCAAAAGCATACCGCCTTCGGCCACCACCCCCAGAATCCGAAAGGTGGTAATGGGATCAATCCTATTATCTGCCTCAGTGCTGAGGCAATGATGTATCCAAGCGTAGAAGTGAGGATTTAGTTAGTAGGTATAAGGCAACAATAGACATCATTAGGAAGAAGGGAGGGAGCCCTGTTATATGTGGATTTGCCAAAGAAGGGGTGTTGAAATGAATGGCCGTCCAGAGCGATTGGTATAAATTGCTGGCTGGACAAACACTGTAAGGATAATGCAGTCCCATTCATTGACAACTGGGACCACTTCTATGGCCGAAATGACATGTATGCCAGGGATGGGGTTCACTTATCCAGGGCAGGTGTAGAATTTCTCTAGCTCAGTTGAAGATGTTGTTAGGGCTTTAAACTGGGATTAGTTAGAGGTATGGGTTTAGGAATGGTAAATAATGAGGGCCAAAATATTGATTCAGGCTTTGATATCATAAATCATAACAATAACAGTAATCGAGTGACACAGGGTAATGATAGTAACAGAAATTGTGTAAAACAAAAGCTGAAAAAGGTTCACAAAGAAGATACATATCAATGTATTTTATACTAACTGTCGAAGCGCCAGAAATAAAATTAACGAATTACGTTTGTAGCATGTGCTGGGAACTTTGATGTCATTGCAATAACTGAAACATGGTATAATACCAAGAGTTGGATATGATTGCGGGAGTGTCATATTCAGGGGTTTGGGTTGTTCCATGTAGATAGATATAATGGGAAAGGGGGTGGAGTTGCATTGTATGTACGAGAAAATATAAATTGCTGCATAAAAACAGGCATAAAAATAGATGGATCATTAACAGAATCTGTTTGGGTAGAGTTTCTAGAAGGTCAAGAAAACTGATTCTAGGTGTAATATACCGACCTCCAGGCTTGGATCACGATAGAGGGAGACTCTTTGGGACGAAATTGTTAGGGCTTCTAGGCACAATAACGTAGTGTTAGTAGGGGATTTTAACTTTAGTCAAATTGACTGGACTTCTTTGACCGGTAATCTGGAGTCCAGTGACTTTATGGAAGTAGTTCAGGACTGTTTTCTGAAGCAGTGTGTGACGGAGCCTACCAGAGGTAATAATTTGCTCGACCTAGTCTTGTCAAATAAAGAAACTCTTGTAAATAATCTGGAGATCACTGAAGAGCTTGGAGCTAGTGATCACAAATCCATTACTTTTAATATTACATGGGAGTACGAGAATAGGGATAATACGGTAAAAGTTCCTGATTTTCGTTCTGCCGATTATATTGGACTTAGGGAACACCTGTCTAATCTCGACTGGGGTAATCTAGCAACGATTACGATGGGATCTGCGTTTATGATTTGTTTCTAATAATGTACAACGTGCACAGAGTATGTTTATTCCCAGAGAGAATTTAGGTCAAATAATAACGATCCCAAATGGATTAACAGGAGGCTAAAACATTTATTAGGAGAGAAAGAGGAATTTATAGGCGCATCAAAAGAGGAGATGTTAACCTTATTGACCAATATGTTCAGTTGAAAAGAGAAGTAAAAAGGGGATTAGAAAGGCTAAACGTGACTATGAGATTAAGGTTGCTAATGAATCAAAGACTAATCCAAAAGGGTTCTTTCAAGTGTACAGGACGAAGGTGAGGGAAAAGGTAGGACCTCTGAAAATTGGGAATGGACAGCTGACGGATAACGAACTGGAAATGTGTTCTCTATTTAATGACTATTTTTTGTCAGTCTTTACACAAGAAGACGTAAATGAGATACCAGAAATTAACAATTATTCAGTTCCTGAAGAATTCAAATTAACTAATATTACTGTCACGAGGGACATGGTTATCAAACAGATAGATAAACTGAAGCAAAATAAGTCCCGGGACCCGACGAGTTGTTTTCCAGGGTACTTAAAGAATGCAAAATGGAACTTAGTCAGCCATTAACGAATGTGTTTAATACGTCCATCCTAACTGGTGTTGTGCCAGAGATGTGGAAGATAGCTAATGTAGTTCCTATATTCAAATCAGGGATAAGTCCATTCCATCAAATTACCGTCCAATAAGCCTCACGTCTATAGTAGGCAAATTATTAGAATCAATTATAGCTGATGTTATCAGAAGTCACCTTTTAGGAACATAATTTGATTAATGAATCTCAGCATGGGTTTACGAGAGGTCGTTCCTGCCTGACAAATTTACTGACGTTTTTCAATAAAACATTTGAGGCAGTAGACAGTGATAAAGAATATGATATAGTTTACTTGGATTTCAGTAAGGCCTCGATAGAGTACCTCACAAGAGACTCTTAAGAAAGGTGGCAGCTCATGGTATAGGAGGTAAAGTTCTAGCATGGATAGAGGCATGGCTTCAATAGAAAGCAGAGAGTTTCCATTAATGGGGTCAAATCTGAATGGGGATTTGTCACCAGTGGCGTTCCACAAGGATCAGTTTTGGGCCCATTGTTGTTCATAATTTACATAAATGACCTTGATGAAGGAATTGCAAGTGACATGAGTAAATTTGCTGATGATACAAAAATAGGCCGTATAATTCATTCTGAGGAGGATACCAGTGAACTCCAGGAGGATTTGGATAAATTAATGTCTTGGTCTGAAAAGTGGCAGATGAAGTTTAATGTGGACAAGTGTAAGGTGCTAGTCGTTGGTAATGAAAATATCCCTCGAATTTATAAACTAGGTGAAGTTGAGCTTGATCATACAGAATGTGAAAAGACTTGGGAGTCATGGTAAGCAGAAATCTAAAGCCAAGACAACAGTGCCTAAGTGTGCGCAATAAGGCTAACAGATTACTAGGATTTATTTCAAGAAGTATAAGCAACAGAAGTCCAAAAGTTATTTTACAGCTCTATACATCACTAGTGAGACCTCATTTGGATTATGCAGCTCAGTTTTGGTCTCCTTACTACAGGATGGATATAGATTCATTGGAGAACATACAAAGAAGAATGACTAAAATGATTTACAGTATAAGAAATCTCCCGTATGAAGATAGACTTAGAGCATTGAATCTCCACTCTCTGGAAAGACGTAGAATGAGGGGAGATATCATCGAGGTGTACAAGTGGATGATGGGCATAAACAAAGGAGATATTAATAAAATACTGAGGATATCGAACCAAGTAAGAACGAGAAATAACGGATTTAAATTGGATAAATTTAGATTTAGAAAGGACATAGGCAAGTACTGGTTTTCGAACAGAGTTGTAGATGCGTGGAACAATCTTCCGAGTAGGGTGATAGAGGCTAGGACCTTGGGTGGCTTTAAAAAGAGATTGGACAAATATATGAGTGGAGGGGCTGGGTTTGATTAGTGTCGTGAGTACAGGAGTAAATTCTTAGGTAGTGGTGGTTTTGATATGGACCTGCCTTGTATGGGCCAGTAGGCCTTCTGCAGTGTTCCTCCATTCTTATGTTCTTATGTTCTTATGATACACCCGTCGCCCGAAAGATACCCAAGGCCACCCCCCGGGTGACCGGAGAGGGATCGGGACATCCCCAGGCGATCCAGATTCCACGGCAAACTACACCATCGCCAAGGACCTCAACGGAATGGGATGGACCACGATACCCTTCCCCCTACCTAGGAACTAGAATGCCTGAGGAGAGAAGCTCCCAGGGTAAAACTGGGAAGGAAATAAGGGAGGGATGAGGAGGAGGAGGAGGAAAGGGAAAAGGGAGGATGGGGAAGATGGGAAAAAGGGAGGGGGGATTGGGGGGTAATTAGGTTCGGTCTGAGGAAGAAGACCAAGAGGTCCAATTCCTCAGACCGATAGCCTCTTTACCGCGACAAGGAGCCCCCCTTAAAGAGGAACATAAGTCCAGAGGTTATATTACAGCTTTATACATCATTAGTAAGGCCTCACCTAGATTACGCAGCTCAGTTCTGGTCTCCATATTACAGAATGGACATAAATTCGTTAGAAAACATTCAGCGTAGAATGACTAAATTAATACATAGCATTAGAAATCTTCCTTACGAAGAAAGATTGAAGACCCTTAAATTACATTCACTTGTAAGACGTAGAATGAGGGAAGACATGATCGAGGTATACAAGTGGAAAATGGGTATTAACAAAGGGGATATAAATAAGGTCTTGAGGGTATCTCTCCAAGAGAGAACCTGCAATAATGGATTCAAGTTAGATAAGTTTAGATTTAGAAAGGATATAGGAAAGTATTGGTTTGGAAATAGGGTAGTTGATGAGTGGAACAGTCTGCCTAGTAGGGTTATTGAAGCAAGGACCTTGGGTAGTTTTAAATTTAGGTTGGATAAATTCATGAGTGAAAGGGGTTGGATTTGAGTGGGAATTGCACATGAGTAAATAAAATTATCAAAGCTTATTTCTTGGGTAGCATTGAAAATTAGGTTGAACAAATATTCTGTTAGTGGGATGGAATGTGAAGGACCTGCCTAGAATGGGCCAACAGGCCTGCTGCAGTGTTCCTCCTTTCTTATGTTCTTATGTTCTAGTATTTCACCTCACTTTGAGAGTATATAATAGCCCACTGTGTCCATATATCGCTTGTAACGGCTTGAGAAAGCTCCTGGAGAGCGAAACGTTGCCACAATAAAATGTCACATTAGTTGCATTTGTGTCCTTTTACTTAACATCTATACAAAGGCCGGCTGTGGCCGACGGCGGTAACTGCGGCTTCAGTGTTCTTTGTATATAGACTTGCGGCATCTGTATATATAATGTTAGCTGCCCTTTTACGAAGGACTGCATCTTCTCTGTTGAAATGGGTGTCAAGCTCATAGAAATGTCGACCCCGTGATAGGTCTGACTTCCGAATACTGCCAGTGCAGGCAGCAGAGACCAGTTCCTGAACCACTTGCAAATAATGATTATATAATCATAATTTTTAAAGGATGGAACAGTAAGCCAGTGGAAGGCCTCGGTCAGATGACTAAAAGCTCCAGAGTAAGGAATCCCTTGTCCTGTTTCCTGACAAAACTTATGTAACCTAACTTCCCCAACTGCTGGTGTAGTCGCTGCTCGTGGTCATGCCCGGCCAGATGTCTGAGTCATGCTGCCGACGCACACCGGGAACACACCCAAACCCGAAAATGTAGAATCTTTAATTAAAATGTAAAAACCCATCAACTTAGAAACCCGTAAACGCAGAAATTCCAACACCTAGAAACCTGAAAAGATATTACCTTGAAAACCTGTAAACTCGAAAATATAGAAAACCGAAAACTGTAAAACCCGTAAATCTAGAAACGCAAAAACTCCGAAATCTGAAAGTCAAGATATCCAAAAAATTAAATCCTAAAACGTAGAAACTCATGAAAATAAAAATTCGAAAATGCAAATATACCACATTAAAAACCTTTAAACCTTAAATCCAAGAAATTAAAAGAATCCTGAAACGTGAAAATCTAGAAACCACAAGAAAACAATGAATCCCAAATTCCAGACCCCCAAATCATAACAAATAAAAGTTTCTAAACAATCTGCTGACTAATTCTAAACTTACTTATGGGGAAGTGCTAAACCCGTGAGGATCATACATCCACTGGGGAATAAGAGTCGGTGAGCTTTGATCCGAGGAGAAGGGATCAAGAGTCCTAAACCAGAATCAAACATCCCTGCCATGAGGAGTACCAATACCCAAAATTCCTGATCACCTGACAATAATAATAACATGAAAGAACATTTAACTTATGATAGCCAAGTAATTCAAACACTGACTTATTTCTGATCGAAAACGTTTTTGTCCATTTATTTCACAAAGACCAATTTCTTTAATAACATTGGCACATGATAACTTACACAACTTAATATCAAGAGAGTGCTTCCTTATAGGAAACCAAATCAGTAGGAAAAATTGAAAGCTGATCAGATGTAGTTTCCATTTATTACAGAGAATGCAGCAAAATTGGTGCCTTCACAGCCTAAACCAATTAAATGTAACATTTATTACATACGATGCATCGGCCATTAAAAATTGATACAATTCACAATAGTTGTCATAGATGAATCAGAGCAACACGCTAATCCTCTTGGCGTCATATATTGCCTATGAGATGGAAGACATACAAATTCTATCCAAACACGAAAAATAATAGCATTCCCACATCAACCTTCTTCAAAGTAGAATATACGTGCGTTGAAATTTTGAAGGTGATCAGAGTTGAATATTTGAAGTCGATTGAATAAAAAGTTCTCGAGTAATATAAAAAAAATTATGAGAGAGCAAAAGAAAATAAATACTGTTCAAAAATGTTCCGAAATATTGTTAAGGTCCCTTAATTAATCTTGAAAAATGCATTAAAAATATTTAGTTTTTAAAAAATCAAATTTATATAAAAGTGGCAAAAATAAAAAAAAATAAAACTGGAAAATACTTCCAGTAAAGATATACCAGCATTTAGGGTTTAAAGCCGATAAGAAATAATCATTAAATTAAAATTGGCAGAACTAAAAATAAGCTTTGTTTAATAAGAGTCATTAATGGTACCAATTTGAGGTCGAACAGGAAGGCATTCTTTAGTTAATACAACAATTCCATTTTTGTAAATATTTTAGCAAAATTTCAAATTTCCACCTTCTGGGTTATCATTCTTCTTATGGAAAGCATCACTCAAAATGTTTTGAAGCAAATCAGGTGAAGCAACTTTAGTGATTGAATAATAAAGAATACCAATATTTATTCTATAAAACAGGTTTAGTGAGACTTATACCACCCAATGACAGCTTGAACTGTGTTCAGAAAATCATTCCAGCGTTGAAAATTAAAAGCCAATCAGGTGAGAGATTCGGAAGTTATGACATGTTCTCTATTATTTTCGTACATCAACAAATTTGCCTTCACGCATCAGCCGTTAAATAGTGAAGCTGTTCAGAAGAGGTGAACTGAATTTTTTTAACCCGATTTAACTGGAAAAAATGTCACATTATTTTCCACATATAATTGTTAAATCTACACGACTAAGCGTTTTAGATGTTATTCAAGCCATTTCATAAGACTGGGAATGGACCTAACTTAGGTAAAAGGGAACTTTAACATGTCATTTGTTCAAAAATATGGGGTTCGTTAGTTACCGCACATAAGCGTTGAAACTTTGTGACCGATTGAATGAGTCTTTCTCGAGTTATGATGGAAATACAATGTAAATGCTTGATTAAGAAAACATCAGGTAAGCCTTTTAAATTTTCCCCTTCAGGGAATCCTCATAATTTTCAGTTTACCTTTTCTGATTCACTTTACTTTCACCCATTGCACTTTGTTTGTGTTAAGGCAAATTTGTTGATGAAATAAAATAGTGTCTCATACTTCAACAAAGTTCTTAAAAAAATAAATCGTTGGAATCCCCGCCGTAACTGAAGAATGACTCATGTGATTGTCTTCAAATTTTCTCCACTGTTATAGTTTCCTGAATGTAAAGTTCATTCTGTTGTTGGGTAACTAAGACCCAATTTGACAATTATATTGAATAAATACTAATTACTTGATTATACTATTCAATACTTAAAAAAAATCTTCTGATCGGCTTCAAAATATTAATGTAGTCTGTGGAAAGCCGGAATCCCCATAAATTTAGTTTGAGGAGCAAATTTGAAATTTTACTGAAAAAGAATGACTTTTCTGATCGGTTCATTTTTATGCTGTGTAAATTTCATTTTGCCAATTTTATTAAGTAAATTGTTTCCCCATGTAATATCTAGAGAATTCATCTTCTAATTGGCTTAAATCCCTAAACACTTTTGTAATTTAAGTGAAAGAGGTGTCTTGCTCTTAGGACTTGTGTGAGGCCAATTTGCTAATTTTCGTTCATAATTTTATCAAATTGAAATATCATCCTACATATATCTTATATGTATAAGATATATATCTTATATGTAGAGCTGTAGAGAATTTGAAATGAAATATGAATAAAAAATAAATTTAACGAGGATAGACTTTCCTATTTTCGGAATATTTCCTGGCAACATTTTCGTTGCTTTCTCAAAGATGTTTGTGGATAACTCGAGAACGCCTTATTCGATCGGTTTCATTTTAAATGCTTGTTCACAGTATCTCGTGCATGATACACAGTACTGTGTGCCTGTGTTGGTGCCCTGTGGATGCTGTTACACAGGCTATTCCCAGATTTTCTGTGATAACTAGAGAAAGCCTCCTCTGAGCGGTATCAAAGTTCCAACACTGGAGTTTCCTGAGCAGAAACCTGTTATATACCTGGGGTGTGTAATTGTTATTTTTCAACTTTTAATCTCGAAATATATTATTATTTTACATTACTGCGATTTTTTCCGTTAATGTTGATGAGCATCTCTTGATTCAAGGCACTGGAGTTATCCTCCTTTTGCTTGACTCTGAAGTCATAACATTCCACAAGCGCAGTATGATCCATACTGGCATAGGGCTTTCTCCTGATTAAATAACAATTATGAGCAACATCAGTCTCTAATGGCTGAGTCAACTAATACGACTGATGGAATTTTTGTTTGGCTTTAGGTTGTGTAGTTGCAAATTTTAATGGATTCAATTACTGGAGAATGCCTCGTCTAATCGGTTTTAAACTTTTATTGCTGAAGTGTTTTTTCCGCAAAGGAAGCTTTGCTTTCCTTTTGGGTAGTGTAAGTTTTAATATGCCAATTCTATTAATCACATTAACGTCTGTGTAAAAACTGGATAATGTCTCTTTTGATCAGAGAAAAATGACAGTTTAACTTTATTGTCTAAGGTCAAATCTACATAATGTTCATTTAATAAATCTTATTTAATTACTTACGAGCCTGAATACATTCTTACTTAAACCTGAGACGCTGGTCTTACTTGGGGAAAATTTAGGATTTATTTAAGCCTGTGTTTATTCTAATTTGTCTTTTTTTTTAATAGAAGAAACTGGCAAGACTGAAACACTGATTTTCATTAAATAATTTTTCGGCGTCTCATCCAATTACCTTCATCTTTCAGCGATGATTACTTGACAATACAAATTATGACTGTCTTCAAATTTGATGTGATGGAGTCTTTCATGATACTGGTCCCTCTGAGATAACAAGATTATTATAATCATAGGGAAGCACTAAATACGTAATGATTATACAGGGCTTGTGGGGGGGGAGGTATGGAAGGTATTCAGTCTCAATTCAGGGAACTGGAAGATAGATCTACTTTCCTAGATCAAGAGCCCCTCACCATCGTCAAGCAACCTCACTGAGGGGTGAGATAAGAGAATTCCTCTTTAGTTTGTCTTCAGAACCGGTGTTTCTTATAGGAATTTTCTTTTTATTTTAAGGTTGTGTCCTAATTTTCCAATTTTTTAAAAGAAATTAGCATATTAGTGCCAGTGGGTTAACATGTGAACAAAATCTTATTCCCTTCAGCAACGCTAATAATTAACTGCATTATAAATTTATGCCGCACTCTTGCACTAATGTTTTCGGGTGCATTGAGGACACGAGACTGGGCTTGTGGCATATAGGGATAACTTTCTCGGAAAACATATTTTGTATTGATTTTGGTTGTAAGGGAGACAATTTGCTATTTTTAAGCAATTTTATCAAATAAAATCATCTTAAAAATATTTTTGCTTCGAGGCTTGCTGAGCATTTTGAAGTACAATTTAAATAAGAAATGAAAACTGAAAACAGAAAAGATAAAAATGCGTTTTAGTGAGTTATTACACGTGTTAAACTCTTTCCATAGGATGTTGCCCACTTTGATGTTACAAGAGAATGCCTCGTTTGAAGGTTTGAATTAGATTTGGGTTGTGTATATCTCCATTTGCAATTCCCTTTGAAGGAATTGGGGTATCACTTTCCATATGAAGACTTGTAAATGCCTTTCCTGATTTTCAAATCTTCACCTCTAATATTTAATTATTTTACAAATTATGCCTCACACTGCGCTATTCCGCGTGCAATGACGTGTAAAAGACAATGGGTCTTTAGTGTATGGTGATACTTTACCTAGATCGTCAAACCACCGAAATAAATCTAGGTTATTTCTTATCATTATTATTGATATTTTATAATTACATTTCATTATTAGTAGTATTGTTATATCTTTATTCATAATTATTATCAATATTATCATATCTTATTATGTGAATCCCTTAACCCGTGTGAGTCACCCACCGCCAGTTGTGGGGGCTCGAGCCTCCGTGTGTTGCGCACGATACAGACATATCCAATGCAATACAGATAAATGCATATTAAAAATTCCTGTAAAGCGCTGGTAATGAGGTTAGCAGCAGAATATGAATACTTGTCGACGCCGCTAACATCAAATTATGCTCCGCTCTCGGTCATCCTAAATCATTAAAATAATTAATTTATACCAAATCAAACTGTGTATGTGTGTGTGTGTTTACGTTGCTGATGGAAAACATTTTGATGATTTGCAAATGATCTGATAAAGGATGAAACGATTGGGCCGTGATGATCACGTCCAGTGTAATATTGATGGTGATGTCATGTCACATCTGATATGCACGATACAGGTACACAGGCAATATTCACACACACACACACACACACACACACACACACACACACACACACACACACACACACACACACAAACACACACACACACAACAGGCCTAGTGTCTAATCGACATGTGCCTAGGACAAAATGGTAACTAACACTACCTGGAAACTCGGGCTTTTTTGTTGACACTGTTGGGAGAAATGGTTTTCTCTGGTGATATTCTACCGTGTCCTGATCTTTTCCGATAATACTGTGGGGAAACACGTTCTTGTTTGATGATGCTGTGGCCTTTTCTAGTTTCACGCCAACCAGTAAGAACCCATAAAGCCATGGACACTAAATTTTTGACCTTAAATCAAGGTCTAAGTGTCTGATGTCTTGATACAGTTTCAGAAATGCTCTTCATGAACCAATCAGCAGTTAATATGATTAGGACCCGAGGCAGATGATCTTTCCCGAAGAAAATTAACAGTAACAACAACATGATGCTTTCACTAGCTGCTGTGGAAACATTTACTTAATAGCTTCGTCTCACTTTAGGATGACGTTATGTACTTGATAAAGTTTTACTTAAATCGACCCTTGGTTAAGAAACCTAGAAAAACAAAATGTCTGAATCTGTCACACTGTCTTACAAAGTCTTACTAACAAATAGTGTTTGTTATTGTATGTTATAAATTTGTCAAGATAGAGACAAGCGTGAATAGGCTGCATATTCTTTGATTGACAAAAGTTTTATAAAGTATCTCAAAAGAGGTTGGCTTATAACATAAACAAATAAATTTACGTCATTGTAAGGCTGGTATAGTGAAAAACGCAGCAACGGACGTATAGAAGGCAGAGCAACGCATGGGATATATATGATGGAGATTTTTGATAAGTTTCGTACCCCAGGATCCGGCATTAGACCAACATTGTTTTCAATGCATGAACGACCTAGAGAGAGATGGCGAACCCTCTTATCGAGTTGTAACTAATTTAAAAGTAAAAACACAACCCAAGCTGAAAAATGACTGAATTAAACAGCGAGGGGAGATAAAGATAAAGGAATTATCAGACAAGTCTTTATAAAAAAAACAACCCTACCAATTTAATGTTAATGAAAGTGAAGATAGAGAGGGAGATGATTATATTAAATCAGAGGAATGGGAAAACATCTCGTAGAATTAATAAATGAATAGATTCTATGGTAAAAATCACATCAAACCAATCGCATGATGCACATTTACTGGATATAATAAGCAGTATATGCCCAATTGGCTAATTCTCAACAAAGATCCTTACCGGATATTCATGCCACGGTAAGACTATTGGAAAGGACATAAAGTGCTGACACGATGTGTTGTGTAATGCGATGCCTAAATGACAACGTCTCGCTCAAGCGGAGTTTTATAAAGTCACTAAAGATCTGCTTGTGACTTGATAAAGTTCTCTGTTTGGAAGAAACGTTAGAGGATTGCATCTTACTGCTTTTGTGTCTCGAGGAAATCCAGTACTTGTGTAAAGAGCACTATCATTGAGCCAACACCACGCAAACATTCAAATGCATGAGGAAACAAGAAAACTTAGACATGATGATAGAATCTAAGAGTCTTTAGTGTTTTTATGAATATAACGAAAATAATAATAAAACTAATAATAATAATAAAAATAATAATAAACAATAAAATAATGAAAAGAAGAACAAATGCCTATTTGTTTTTAGAGAAGAAGACTTAGAATGCCTTTGTTATCGCATCGTGAATGTTACAAAGCCTTATCGGCAATACTAATAAAAACAATTTGTTCTCAAACACTAAGAACAGAACCTTTAATATGGTGAAGAGAGATGTGGTCTTGCTGGCCGTTCGGGATCGGTTCCCCAGTCTTTTTCCCTTCATTTCAGCTCGCTACAGCAATCCCTCAACTCTCTTGTTTGGCGAATGAAATTCCCTCATCAGAGGGTGTTCAGCAGGGTGATCCACTCGCTCCACTTCTCTTCTGTTTGGCAGTAAGAGAACTAACTTCCAGCCTACGCAGGGAACTCAACATCTGGTACTTAGATGATGGCACTCTGGCAGGTACTGAAGAGTCCCTGTTAGAGGACCTACAACTGGTGAAGACTTGGGACTCATCCTCAATCCCTCCAAGTGTGAGATTATCATAAAGAACCGGGAAATAATCAATGCTGTGCGAACAATCCTCCCCGAAATCTCTACTACCACTCCATCCAACAGTACCCTCCTGGGAGCACCGCTGGGTCACCAGGCCATCGACACGGTTCTCAAGGACAAAGTGAATGACCTGAAGAGAATGGAGGAGAGAATAAGCGATCTTGATGCCCAAGATGTCCTGCATCTCCTCACAAGGTGTCTTACTATGCCAAGTCTCACTTCTTGAGGTGCGCATCCTCTTTTGACAACCCAACACTTGACGAGTATGACGCACACCCGAGATTAACCTTTAAGAAGGCACTGAATCTGTCACTAGAGGATCAGCAATGGAAGCAGGCAATCTTCCCATTGCGACTGGGAGGTATAGGGGTGCGCAAAGCAACGCAGGTAGCTTTACCTGCATTTCTGTCATCGTGTTTGGCTTCCAGTGGATTAGACAAGAAAATTGTTCCAGAATGCTTTAGAGGTGTGTTGGGAGCTCAAGACCCCAGGTTCATTGAAGCATCCGTGCAGTGGGACACCCTAGCAGACTCCTCCAGTAGACCAGCTCCTCTCAAAGAGCACAAACAGTCCCACTTGGGCAAACCGATCATGAAAAAATCGCCAACACAATGCTCACCAACGCTTCAAGAAAGGACAAAACTCGTCTCCTAGCGGTGAAGGCACAACACTTAGGAGATTTCCTTCTAGCCGTTCCCAATTCCTCCTTGGCCACTCGACTCGACCCACAGGCCATTCGGATTGGTAGCCGCCCCCATACTCACCGAACATAGATGTATTTGCGGCAGGGCGATGGCTGATCAATTAGGACTTCATGGTCTCGTGTGTCACACAATATATATATATAATCAATAACTACACTGCACTAGCCAGTGGTCGAACCCATGATGCTTTGTCCTGCCTCATGGTGAGCGAAAACACACAACGCTCTAGTCCACTGAACCACACAATCCTTAAGAGTAGCGCATCCAGTAGGACTGAATGTTGTACTCGCTACCCAAGGACATACGGTGGTGTGGACGCCTCTAAGCTAATTTCATCCTCCTCCCTGTTTGGTGTACTAGCTCAACAAGCAGTATATTATATTATTGTAACCACGAACGAGTGGTATTGATCAATACCACTTGTAAGTGTACTTGCTGAGGACATACACTGTAAGTGTACTTGTTGGGTACTTACACTCTGAGTGTGGCTGCTGGGCATCAAGTTCCTACCATAACTTTCCAAGGGTCACACATAGATCAGGTCACTGACTTACCCACACAATATGCATTAGCATATTATTGTTCCCTGGCATTAGGAGACAACTTTATCAACTCTTAATTAATTTCAAACTTTCCCAAGTTGCTGATGAACTTATTCGTATTTCAGACTTCCAGCTAAAGTTAAGCAGTTTGTAAGCTGTTTATTCTAAGTGAATTTGTTGGTTTAATTAGCTAAGCTTGCGTTAAATTACCTCATATATTTGAGATTAACAATCCATTAATATTTGCTTAATTTCTGCTGTAAAATATAGTTTACCGTAAAGAGTTTCCTACAAATGTCGGCGTTTATTTTAGCAAGTTTATTTCTATTATAAATCATACATAACTGAAAAAAATGTTGAACATAAATTAATTACATTATTCCTATTATTTTGCAGTACAAGTAAAACTATATTTTAATTTATACTGGATTTATGTATTATATTTATTTTCCAGAGTAAACTACTGAACTTGAAGGAGCCACATGACGCTTGGGAAACTCTGTTGTAATAAGATTTAGTGCAAAGAAAGGAAAATATTTCAAGTAGAAAGGATAATGGGGTTTGTAATAATATCGATGCACCTCCCTTGAAGTGCTCGATTTGTGAATAAATCATAATGTACGGAAAATATAATTTTTAAATCTATTCTAATTCAATTCCGACACGTTTCATTTCCACTTAAAATAATATCAAAATATTAATAAATAAGCAAAAAATTTTTCATATACAATTATTAACATATATAATAAATCATAAACTACAATATTCATATGACACATAATTAACAAACTATAACACTCATTGACACCTGTAACTTAATATACTTACAATTAATTTATATAGACACCTATAACGATATATTAAAACTAGGTATGTGCCACAGTATTGGAATCACTTAAATAATAGCCGATACAGGCTGATAATTTTAAAAATATTAAAATTAGGTTTACATAAAAAAATATCCACATACACACACACACACTGGAGAATACACACACAGACAGCAGACACACAAACACACACACACACAATTAGGCCGCGTGGGCTAGTCACAACTTGTAGGGCTCTGTGAATATAAGTGTTTTTGAGGGCTACCCAAAGGTAATGCAGGGGTTATCAAGTGTGTCAGGGTAGTGAACAACCCTTGAAGCGATTTACGAGTTGTCCTGAGCCACATAAGTGTGGAGAGAGGATAAATTTTATAAGTGAACTAGAAACAAATATTTGGTGTCGGGGTCAGAGTGGGCCTAGTGCGCTCCTGGCGACGTTGCCACGTGTGTCACCCTAGATGACAAGTGAAAGAAATACAGTGAATAGGTTATATTATATATCGACAAGAAACGAAAGTGGATATACGCCAGAACATCACATCGAGTTGGACAATCTACAAGATACTACACGCTGGACAAGCTGCATCGCATCGCAAGTATTCACCTATGCGTGGTTATCGGGGTGTTGGGTGTAAGTTCCAATTACCTAACCGCTAAGCTGTTTGTGAACGGTCAACTCTCATAGTAAGATAAGGAATAGGATATCAAGTACTCGGTAACAAATAGCAATTGGTTATTTCTAGTAGAAAAGGGCGAGCAGACAGGTGAATCATAGAATACATTAACTGGTAGATCAGGTGTGTCAGGTCAGGCCAGGTAGAGGAGCACTGTAGACTGTGTTACTCGCAGACCCCACATACACACTCATACACCATAACACAATTTCACCACTACTTTTCACACAATAAATCCACACACATATAGTTCCACACACACACACACACACACACACACACACACAATAACTGGTAGGTCAGGTGTGTCAGGTCAGGCCAGGTAGAGAAGCACTGCAGACGACGTGTCACTCGCAAACTCCACATACACACCCATTCACCATAACACACAATTTCACCACTACTTTTCACACAACCCACACACACACATACATACAAACACACAAAACTAACACACACACACATGGTCATGGTACGTGACTAGGTGTCAAAGTGGACGCCTGTGACTAGCGGGGTTCCACAGGGGTCAGTCTTAGAACCTGTGCTGTTTTTAGTATATGTGAATGACATAACGGAAGGGATAGACTCTGAAGTGTCCTTGTTTGCAGATGATGTAAAGTTAATGAGAAGAATTAAATCGGTCTATGATCAGCCAGGACTACAAAGAGACCTGGACAGGCTACAAGCCTGGTCCAGCAACTGGCTCTTTGAATTTAACCCTGCCAAAAAATCGTTCAAGACTCTGTACACCATATACGACAGGCCCATATTTTAGTATGCAGCACTAGTTTGGAATCCACATCTGATCAAGCTCATCAAGAAATTAGAGAAAGTGCAAAGGTATGCAACAAAACTAGCCCCAGAGCTAAGGATATTGTCCTACGAAGAAAGGTTAAGGGAAATCGGCCAGACGACACTGGAGGACAGAGGTTTCCTGAGAGACATGATTCCGTCATATAAAATACTGCCAGGAATTGACAAGGTGGACAAAGACAGGATGTTCCAGAGATAGGACACATAAACAAGGGGTCACAATTGGAAGTTGAAGACTGCGATGAGTCAAAGGGATGTTAGGAAGTATTTCTTCAGTCATAGAGCTGTCAGGAAGTGGAATAGCCTAGAAAGTGACGTAGTGGAGGCAGGAACCATACATAGTTTTAAGACGAGGTTTGATAAAGAGAGGACCTAGTAGCAATCAGTGAAGAGGCGGGACCAGGAGCTATGAATCGACCCCTGCAACCACAAACAGGTGAATACAAATAGGTGAGCGCGCGCACACAAAAGTAATAGGACAATATTTCAAAAGATATAAGAAAATTCTTCAGCTCTTCTGAAACTGGACGCGAGCCAAGAATACAAAGAATTTTCGTCTGGATGGCCTTACTGAAACGCTGGATCATAGGAAACCATTCACGTTTTTCCCCATAGTTTTAGAGTCTTTGAATTGATACTGTTGGCCCAAGTCCCTGTTTTTCTAGATTTATATGATTGGCAGCATCTCCATGTCGTCAGTATAGACAATGAATATGATTATAGTGTAAAGACTTAACCACAGATGTCATAGCAGAGGCTGAAGGTTTGACTGTCGTTTGTTCCTGCAGGATTACAACTCCATTACTCTGTCTCGTCAAATTATTTTTGATAGAGGAATGAACATCCCTAACGCCCTTGCTCCAACAAAACATGATTTTGGTAAACAATGCGCATTATCGTAACTAATGTCTGGTGTATAAGGAAGCATTAAGCCCATTGCCAAATCTTCACAGTCTAGCTAACTCTGGATGGACACTCGTGAAAGTAGCTTTTGAAACCAGAGCCGATGGCTCTAGTAATTACTCTAAAATCATGCAAAGAGCTAGTGAACCGCTCATATAAGTCTGGGTGTAGGAGGTGTGGGTATGTTCGGGTATGCCTACAAATGCCTGTGATTTCCATGAGTCCTGTAACAGTGCCGTTGATGATGACAATGACATTAATGGTGAATTTATAAAATGGTGAATTTATAAAGATCTAAGGAACTACTAATTTACTTTAAAAGGCCTTGTAATATTGTTCAAATGACTGTAAAGCCCTCATCCATGCTTTATATTTAACGTTTTACTGTGAATTATGTTAGCAGTGGATAATAATGTTATCATATCATTGCTGGTTGCATAATGTAAGAGAACGTTACGAAAATGTGCCCTATATCCTTTTTTTTTTTTTTAATGGTCCGAGACCCATTTCATGGAATCCATATATTTTTTTTCATCTTTATCTGTAACCTGACTTCGTATGGTTGTGTAGAAAGGTGATGGGGATATAAAGTTTAAGTATTGAATATATGAATAATGTGAATAGACATACAACACATTCTTCATTGTTTTCCTGAATTCCTGAATTTTTGATCTTTTGAATCTTTTCGTCTGTTTGTAATAAAATTATTATTCCTTTCGAAAAACTGCTCAGAAATGTGTTGGATATCATTCACGTTTTTGGTATTTCTGTTGAAAAAATATGTATTCCTGGAAGTTTAGTATAAAAATATTACAAAAATAATATAATTTGCTGTCATTTGACCCCTGGGATAGTCTAATTTAAATGACATCTCAATGTAAGAAATGTAAGAAATATTAAAACATAACTAATTTTTTCATTATATTTAAACATCACACATTTCGGGGCAAAGAATAACCTTTTCTGCAACATCTCAACCGGCATCAACCCGGGTCATATACAGGATTCTTTGCTCTAATAAACTATAGTAGATACCCGCACACAAGAAAATATACTAAGTTGATAGTTTTGCTCCAGTACTAGATCTGTTCATCATTGTTACATTGACCAATGAAGAAAGAATCAAGATCAGTCGACTTTAATAAGTAATCACTACTTGACTAGGTTATACAGTGTCTGTGGCAGATCAGTTAACATGAGATGTCCATCACATGAAATGTGAAGTCAGTAGACAAAGAATGGAGCCACACACCAGGTCATTACATGGTAGTAACTGAATGTTGGCTCTGGGCTTCTTTTGGTTAGAAGATATAGTTTAAGATTATGTTTTATTTTTAATACACCGGCCGTCTCCCACCGAGCCAGAGTGACCCAAAAAAAGAAGAAACACTTTCACCATTACTCACTGTCTTGCCAGAGGGGCGCAAATATCCTTAACCATAATTCAGAGTGTTGGCATTGTACTTGACGCCTCCAGGGCTCATGTCTGGCTAACCTGTTTTCCTGAATTCCCTCATACATATTGCCTTGCTCACACTCCAACAACACGTCAAGTCATAAAACCTCCACTTCTTTTTAGCATGCTCACACACACTTGTTGGATGTCTAAGCCTCCTTTACCCCCTCCCTCCAACCTTTCTTAGGTCGACTCCAACCCCGCCTTCTCTCCTCTACAGATTTATACGTTCTCCAGGTCATTATATTTTGCTCCAGCCTCTCTAAATGTCTGAACCATAATCAATAACCCCTCTTCGGCCCTCTGGATAATACTTTAAGATGTCCAGTATTAATTGAAAAGCGCCATGTAGACAGTATAATGTTGGCCAATTGGTAAAAAACCAACGAAATCTAACATAAATTTAGGTAACCCAACATAATCTCACGCAACAGAACTTTGTTTAATCCGTTATCGGCAGAATTTAAACTAGCATGTCTGTTTACATTCACTGTGACTGGCTAGGCGCGGAGACAAACTCAAATACAGATTTAAATTGCAAAAAAATACTGTTTATTCCGAGGTGAATATATGTTGTAAGCATCGTAAAATGTACAATAATGTTAGAATTCCGCCGAGGACCAAAATAAAATAATTGCTCAGCAGATTTTAGGGGTGTCTAAATATATATACAATAAGCAGGTCATATACACAGTTCATGTATGCAATAAGGCGGCCATGTGTAAGCAGGTCGGCTATACAGGTCATGTATACAATAAGGAGGTAAATATTAGAGGTCATGTATACAATAAACAGGTCGTGTATATAATTTTAACATTACATTAAGCAAGACATGTATACAATAATTAACTTTGATATGCCAGGAGAGATCGTAATACGTACTAGAATAAAGAAATCTTTATCAGTAAAAGAAATCATTGATTACATCATTTTTCTTTCGACTGAATACAGATTCTTATCTTAAATGAATTTTGATTAATCTGATCGTGACTAAATATTTATAATTCTTGCTTCATTATTTTAGTTATAAAGGAATATAGATTTAGTTTTAAAGGAATATTGAGTAATCTGAATATGTATTATTCTTAAATGGATATTTATTATTATTGTCAAAGTGAATATTGACTAATATTGTTTTAAATGAATATTGGTTATTCTTGCTTTAAATAAAAATTTATTATTCTTGACTTAATTAAATATTGATTATTCTTGTCTTGAGTGAATATTAATTATTCTCGTCTTGACTGAATATTGGTTATTCTTGTCTTGACTGAATATTGGTTATTCTTGTCTTGACTGAATATTCGTTATTCTTAGTCTTGATTGAAGATTCATTATTCTCGTTTGGATTGAATATTGTTTATTCCCCTCTTGACTTAATATTGATTATTCTTTACTAAATGTATATTATCCTTGTCTCGGTTAAATATTGATTATTCTCGTCTTGGCTAAACATAAACTTATATAAATAGAAACACTGAGTATTTATTCAGCATAATCAAACTGGCCTTTATTGTTCCAGTATCCATTCATTTCTTGAATAATATTTGTAGTATTCTTTTTAGTTTTTTACTGCTTTCCCGTTATCTATTTGTTTTATGTTCATTGTAATTGTATGTATTATTATGCTTATTTGGCATCTCGTTTCATTAGAGTGAGTAATGTCCAGTGGTAACTGTGTTATCATATCTTAGCAGTGTTATGTTACTTATCATAAATTCGTCCTGGCCAATCACATCTCAGGTCTAATATGTTAGTTACCATAACATCATCCTTGCCAATCATATCTCAGGTGTGTTATGTTACCATAACATCGGCCTGGCTAATCGTATATCAGCTGAGTTGTGACGTCACCAACCATAACATCGTCTAGGTCAAGCCTTTCTAAGCAGGGCTGAGACTTCTTTTACCACAGATTGCCTCGCGAATCACATCTCAGCAGTACTGTGATGTCCCTTGCCAACACGTCGCCCTGTCCAGTCATACCTCAGCTGCACTGCGATGCCATGCATTACCATGATAAACATACCTCAATCTCCTACAACCTTCCCAACACGAGACTGCTGCTTTACCACAGCTATGCTAACTACGATGAAAGACCCTCAGTGTTCTGGGATAATAATGGAGTCTGGTACACCATAACTCACTACTCCAGCCTGGTACTCAGCTGTCCTTTATTGAGACAAATGATGCTATTCATTCTCCTGTTTTTTTTTTGCTCAGGCAGCCGTGTTTCTCCTAACATATGACAGAACTATGGGATGCCAGTATGTGTGTGTGTGTGTGTGTGTGTGTGTGTGTGTGTGTGTGTGTGTGTGTGTGTGTGTGTGTGTGCGTGCATGTGCGTGTGTGCGTGTGCGCGCAGGCGTGTGTTTGTTTTCATTCCTGTTTGACAAACACACCACTGGCTTATAATTTACATTCATTAATATTTCAGATTTTCTACCATTGTGCATTGCTTGCTTGTGACACCTGTGAGCAGTTTTGAGGGTTTTCTTCTACCGTTGCAGACTGGCCTGAGGATAGACTTACTTGCTGAGTGCTTGGTGAACCAGGCTGTTGCTGCTAGCGGCCTGTCCAGCGAAGTAACCCTTGAAGACTGGCAGTGTTACTAACTGGACATTTCCGTGGTGAGCCCCACTCAACGCTGGAAAACATTAGGACGTGTTTCCTTAAGACACCTGCTGTCTATGTTCACCCATCAGTATAAAATGGGTACCTGGGTGTTCGCGCTGGTGTGGGTCGCATCCTGGGACAAAACTGACCTAATTTGCCCGAAATGCTCAGCATGACAAGCGGCTTTCCATATAGAAGTATGTCATTGATGTCAGCTAGGCCTGTATACCTTGTACATGTACTTGGAGAAATAAAGATATATTATAATATTATATTATAATATATTATATTACTGAACGTGTCCTCCGCCATGACGTGTCCCAATGAACATGTCCTAAACCCTGTTGTACCAAGAGATACGTGTCACTGTCATAGTATATTCCATTGTGCGTTTCCTCCTCCAAACTGTTGTGTACCACATGGTGTCACTACCATGGTGTGTCCCCCTCTACGTTTCTCATCTCATTCTGTATCTCATTGTACACTTCCTTTACCATGGTGTACCTTACATTAAGTTTCTTCTCACTCTTCCAAGTACAGGACATAATGTAGGCACGGAATTAATTCATGATGAGATTAAATCACTTCATTCCAACATTGCCTCGGTCAGTAATTACCTGGTTGATCAGGAAATGGACAAGAAATCCGAGTCCCCCGAAGCCTGTCAGTAGAAGCAGAACTCGTGAACCCGGTTACTGGAAATTCACAGTAAATCGTCGCCCCGCCCATATAATGCTTCTCCTTCTGTCTGTCTTTATCCGTCTGTCTGTTTCTTTCTCTCTCTCTCTCTCTCTCTCTCTCTCTCTCTCTCTCTCTCTCTCTCTCTCTCTCTCTCTCTCTCTCAGCGTACACCATACGCATCCCAGGCTCCCTTCTCTGCAGCAAATCTCCCGGGGATCTTTTGTTTCCTGGGCCCCTCCTTGCATGTGTCACTTTTGTCATCGTCCCCTTCCCTCTCCTGGTATTATCCAGCCCTCGCTTCACACGCTTCGCTGTGATTTCCACCTCCAGTGCTCGTATATCTTTCAGCATTTTTGTTAAACAACATTTGTAATTACGATAATGCTGTTATAATTTTTTTTACACTTAACACGTAAGTTTCTTAATGTTCAGGGTAATAACAGAAAATTAACAGTCAATTTAATTTATAAAAAAATATATAAATACTGCTACTACTACCTCTAATTCTACTACGAATAATAACAAGAATAATACATAATTTTATTTGTAAAAGTAATTATATATTCAATTTATATTTATTCATAAATTATCATATATTATTTATATATGACTTATGGTGCCGTCACACTAGAATGTGACACTGAGGAGAACAGACATTAGCAACAACATCCTGGTAAAAAAAATAGAACTTTTGTTGTGATTAGACCAGACAATACTCTGTCACCCAGAGCAGTTGGCACACAGCTGGTGATTAGTTTTACATCTCTCTCAAAGTACCGACCAACGAAATATATTAGAATGTTCAGACTTCGCGGAACAAGCGAATTAAAAAAAAAAAAATCTCACGCAGAAGATTCGAACCTACAGACTTTGGGACAAAGTACGCAGTACTATACACACCAATGCCAGACCAGACAACACTCTGACCCCCAGGCAAGCTAGGTGTTTGTTCCAGAGTAGTTCGCACACTGCTTGTGATTAGTTTTTCATCTCCTCTCCCACATTCACCGAACAACGAACAATATTAGAATATTTAAACTTCGCAGAACAAGCTAAATATTCTCTTGTTCTGGGAAGTCTAAACATTCTAATGGTTGTTGTTCTGGGCAGACAAAGGCTGCAGCTCAACACTCCTCCAAACATATACACACTTCACCTTTAAGAAATCAGACAGATCAACTAAGGCAATATGAGTGCAAAATGTTAAATGTCTAAAGTGTGTTTCCTCTGCTTAAGATGCCTGAGCTGGATTATGCTCTAATAAGCTTTTATTAAGAATGCCTCCAGACATTTTGTAGACAGCTTATACTCGATTGAGTTAGAAATATTAATTGTCTCACCATTGAAAAAAATACAAAACTGACCAGAAAAGTACGTAATTATGTACATACCTACAACATCATATCTACATACATACCAGCAGCTAATGTAACTATTACATTAATTATTTCTTTAGCGTTACAGTGAAACCCAAATATCGCCAGCTTGTCTCGGCATGCGTACACTTCACAAAGTTTATGGGAAACATTTTATAGGTACCTTAAGGCTTTACTAACTAATATATATCAATTACTCAGATCAAGTAGAACACTACCGAGCAAAAAATATTTTCCTCTCTAAGAACTCATTGTTTAGTGAAACTGACATGATGGCATGTTTACAAACTTGAACAGAATTCTGAACTACCACATAATATTCTCCCTGAGTACATAATATGGTACATCGCGACGTGGTTCAATATGAACATTAATATAAGCATCAATACCAGATCCTTGATTATTTTGTCACTTTATGTAGCAATTAAGATAATTTTCCTAGCATCTCAGAGTTCCTAAACCTTCTACCACAAGAGTACATTTAGATGAATATAAATGAATTGCTTCGTACTGTAATATAGCAAGAAAGAGCTCCAACAGGATACTTAGATAGGCATATCCGTAGGAGAAACTGAGATCGAATTAAAGTCAGATTTATTATAAGCCTTGAGCTGGTTGATGTAAGTGAGTTGCTTTCTCTTGCCATGCGTTTGTACCACATAATTGTACTTGTTCAGCTTTTTCAGTAGAATTAAAGCCCTTCAGAGAGTGCTTGTAAGAGATGACCTAAAACTGAATGTTGCCCCATAACCAGATCGCCTGGGTACAATGATCTAGGAACTGCTGTTTTGTTACATTGCTTCTTTATTAAAAGATGATGGCTGGAGAAGCAGAAAGAGCGGGACTAGATATACCAAGCCAAGTCTCTCTTAGGCCTTTTACAGCAGGATAATATATATTTACTCAGATGGTGATCACTGAAGAAAGTCCTGCTCGTTTTTTTAAGGCATACAGCAACATACAGATTCCTTCATCTCAACCCTCTTCAAATTCATGACAATAATGCCCCACATAGTCCTTATGGTTTGATGAACTCTTTGCAAGGTTCCCTGTAACTGCGAGGGCTAAGAAATTACTACCTTGGTAAAATTGTATGTTCTTTAAAATTCCTTCCTAAGAGAAACTTTTATTAAACATTTTACAATATTCTAGCAGTTATCTTTCACAGCAGTATAGCCTCTGGATATCTAGAAGTAACGTCAAAATTCGTGAGGAAGTACCGATTCCTTGACTTACGTTACAGAGGAATAACACAGTCAATTATCGATTTGAAGAATGGTTTCCCAGAAACTGTAATAGGAAACAATGTAGCTAGTTTATTAAACTGGCTTTGCTCTCCCATTCAAGTGTGAAAACACTTACAGTCCATCACAGATTTTCTCATCCCATGCCAGATGAAGTGTTCAAGAGATTTTATTAAAAATCTTCTTTACTCCAAGGTGATCAGTCAAGGAACAGGTATAAACAAGCTGTAATACCAGCTCTGTGAACGACAAGGCGAGTACAATGTTATGCCACGCAGTGTTAGAAAATCTGGGTACATTGAGTACATTCATGCATGAGAATCCCGTCCCGGACATAAAAAAAAAAAGTTATCCTTATTTGTAGAATCTAGCTTGGAAGTTCGGCAAACCTTCCGAGTGTTCATGGTAAAGGTCGGCAGACGTTCCGCGTGTTCATGGTAAAAATCGGCAGACCTTCCGAGTGTTCATGGTGTAGGTCGGTAGGCCAACCGATTTACTCATATTTATATTTGTCTAACGTTTTTCCCCTATATATTAACTTTAATTTGTTACTCTTCTGCTGACAGGTTCTTCTCGCATCAATCCATCCCCACCTCAGCTGTTCTTCAACTTCCAACCTCTCACAGCTAGCTACCTGACTCCCACCACCATATAGACTTGTTTCTTGGTTGTTTCCGTATAAGGAATTAAGAAACTACTAGAGGCAAACCGTTTCTTTAATGTCCTAATCAGAGCATACTTGCCTTTTACCTCTCCTAACTCTAATTCATTAAGAAAAAGGTTTTCTAGGTAATGCTGAACATCACTTGGGGTGCAAGAATGAATCCTCACACAGAATCAGATGAATTAAAGCATCATAATCATCAAGGATACCTTTAGCTCTACACCACATCGTCAGAGGAATTCGTTTCGCTCTGGCAAAATTTGTGAAAGTCTGCATATGTTGACGAGTTGACTTCACATAGTCTCCTTCGTACTTTTCCAGAATTAATTCGTGTGCCCTTAGTACTGCGTTTCTCATTGTCTCATAATAAATATACTGCCTCTCTCAGAGGGATACAGTACGTATATGTCTTTCTGTTAACCGAGAGTGCGATAAAATAGCCCAATATTGCCTTGGCCAGCTAAACAAATATATTTTGTAAATACCCAAAATAGTAGTAGCTCTCTGCCCATGGAACTGAGAGAGGGGATCAACGCAAGGCTGAGTTATTAACCTGTCTATTGTTTGTGAAGGTTAGAAAGGAGTGGTTCTAGAATTATCTAACCTATCGTCTCTGCCTCAGCGCCCTTTTCCCTTCTATTTTTTTTATTCTGAAAACTTTATACTTTATTCTAAAAACTTTATAATTTATACACCTTTTAACCACTACTCCTTTACAATTTCTAATAGTAATGCGGTTAATCCTGGAGTATACCTGGAGAGAATTCCAGGGGTCAACGCCCCTGCGGCCCGGTCTGTGACCAAGCCTCATGTTGGACCAGAGCCTGATCAACCAGGCTGTTACTGCTGGCCGCACGCAGTCCAACGTACGAACCACAGCCTGGCTGGTCAGGTACTGACTAAGTGCCTGTCCAGTGCCTGCTTGAAGACAGCCAGGGGTTTGTTGGTAACATTAACTTGAGGCACACAGCAAGAACCACATTGACAAGAGAGACTCGCCATAATCATCATTACCCAAATACATCCTGCGAGTGGGAGAGGACCTTGAAGGATAATACATCCTGCGAGTGGACCTTGAAGGATAATACATCCTGCGAGTGGGAGAGGACCTTGAAGGATGCGTAACCCACGCATTATGCCTTACACTCACCAACGTCACTGACATGCTTTTTGTCGTTGTAAATTCGAACACATTGAAATATAACACATGAATCAATTTAGCGTTTTACTTCCTGTAAGCCATACGTTTTCTCAGAGAAATGACCCCATGATACCATATATGGACCAGTCCCGGACGAAACGACAACAATGTACCGCACATAGACTTGTCAGTACGCTGAGGTCAGTGGTCACGTGTGGTCATACCTGTCCTAAGCTGTCTGGGAATTAGCGTGGGGTGATACCGAGCACATGGCTCAATGCAGTGTTTTAGAATCTCAGGTTGAAGTGTTGAAGAAGGAGGATTCTACTTCTTCAGGAGGAAAATAGGAGGCTGAAGCTTCGCCTAGATGGGTGTGGGAGTGAGTGTGAGATGGTTGGAGCTGGTAAGGAAGAAATGGTTACCAACAGTGAAAGTAGCAGCCGCTTTAAGTGGCAAGTGGTTCACAATTCAGGAAGAAGGAAGATAAAGAAGGTTAATAGAGAAGATGTGAAGGTAGGAAATCGATTCTCTGTTCTCCAGGACGAGTGTATTTCAGTGGTCAGTGAGGTTAAAGGTACCACTGACTCCCCTGCTAATCAAGGTAAGAATATTCTGATTGTGGGAGACTCTCAGGTAAGATATATGGACCGTGCCTTTTGTAACAGAGACAGGAAGGTCAGACAGAGGGTGTGCCTCCCAGGAGCTGGTATTGGTGACATAGTCAGCAGGTTGGATAATATTATGTCAGGTAATGGGAACAAGCCTATTATCTGTCTTAGTGCTGGTGGTAATGACATTGGGAAGGGCAGAAGACAGGATCTACTAGATAAGTATAGGTCAGCCATAGAAGTCGTTAGGTCTAAAGGAGGTATCCCAATCATATGTAGCATTTTGCCTAGAAAGGGAGTGGGCAATGAATGGATGTCTAGGGCAATTGGTATAAATTGCTGGCTAGACAGGTACTGCAAGGAACTTGCAATTCCATTCATTGATAACTGGGACAAATTCTATGGCAAACGTGATATGTATGCAAGGGATGGGGTTCATATCTCTGGGGCTCGAGTGGTTGCATTAGCCAATTCGATTGAGGGGGTCATTGGAGACTTGTCTAGGACTTTAAACTGATAGATTATAGAGGTATGGGTGTTTGTGGGAAACAATCAGGCTGTGGTATTAGGCCTGGAAACAGCAGATATTACCAGGATACCCCAGGGTTATGTTTAAAAGATAAGATTCAAAATAAAGTTGTTTGTAAATGCAAAACAATTGATCAACAAACAAAGAGAGATAGTAGAGGGCAACGAGTGACTAGCTCCCTTGAGGTTTACTATACAAATAGTAGGAGTCTAAGAAATAAGATAGATGAGCTAAGATTACTTGCAAGTGCAGGTAATATAGATATTATTGATATAACAGAGACCTGGTTCAACCTGAAAGATAGAGAAATGCCTTCCGAGTGCAACATTCAGGGTTACAAACTATTCCACACTGATAGGGTCAACAGGAAGGGTGGAGGAGTGGCGATGTATGTCAGAGATAATTTAAATTGTTGTGTTAGACAAGATATAAGATTAGAAACAGCGGATACAGAATCTGTTTGGCTACAGTTTCTCGAGGGTCGTGAAAAATTAATTTTGGGTGTGATTTACAGGCCCCAAGCCTGGATAGGGAGCGCAGTAAGCTGCTATGGGACGAAATTCATAAGGCGTCTAGATATGAAAATGTTGTGTTAATGGGAGATTTTAACTTTAGACACATTGATTGGAACAATGTGACAGGTAATCTTGAGTCTAGTGACTTTCTTGATACGGTTCAGGATTGTTTTTAAAACAGTTTGTGACAGAACCAACTAGAGGTAGCAACTTGCTTGATTTGGTTCTTGCTAACAAAGAATCACTAATTAATATTCTTGAGGTTAATGAAGAGCTTGGGAAAGCGATCACAAATCACTTAGTTTTAATATATCATGGAATTACCCAGGTAACTGCAATCAAGTCTCAGTTCCAGACTTTCGTGTAGCCGACTTCATGGGGCTGAGAAATTACCTAGGTGGGCTAAATTGGGATGACCTGACTATGGGTCAGGTAGGTGGTTTTGGTTGCCAATATGACGTTTTTCAGAGCATAGTTCTAGCTGCCCAGACAACTTTTGTTCCAAGTAGGAAATTAGATCTAACAAAAATGATCCTAAATGGATGAACAATAGATTAAAACATCTCATTGGTCAAAGAGAGCATATATAGGCGTATCAAAAGAGAGGATGGACAGATAAGAAATCAATATTATCAATTAAAGAGAGAAATAAAAAAAGGAATAAGAAAAGCAAAAAAGGATTATGAGGCTAAGGTCGCAAGGGAATCGAAGACTAACCCAAAAGGGTTCTTTCAGGTATACAGAAGTAAGATTAGAGACAAGATAGGCCCACTTAAGAGTAACTCAGGACAGATCACGGACAGTGATAAGGATATGTGTGAAATTTTCAATACTTACTTCCTCTCAGTTTTTACTCAGGAAGATACTAGCAGAATTCCAGAAATAATAAATTATGTAGAACAGGAAGATAATAGACTATGCTCGATTGGGGTAACTAGTGACATGGTCCTCAGACAAATAGAGAAATTAAAACCTAACAAATCCCCAGGCCCTGATGAACTGTTTGCAAGAGTTTTAAAGGAATGTAAAGAGGAACTTAGCAAACCTTTGGCAAATATTTTCAATATATCACTACAAACTGGCATAGTGCCAGACAAGTGGAAAAGGGCAAATGTAATACCTATTTACAAGGCAGGTGACAGGTCCTTAGCTTCGAACTATAGACCAATAAGCCTTACCTCCATAGTTGGTAAATTTATGGAATCAATAATTGCCGAGGCAATTCGTAGCCATC
This sequence comes from Cherax destructor, assembly GCA_009830355.1. Classification (NCBI taxonomy): domain Eukaryota; kingdom Metazoa; phylum Arthropoda; class Malacostraca; order Decapoda; family Parastacidae; genus Cherax; species Cherax destructor. The sequence goes on from WNWK01014739.1 coordinate 29,842, forward strand.
TTGAAAAGCATAAATTGATTAATGAATCTCAACACGGTTTTACAAAGGGGCGTTCATGTCTTACGAATTTACTAACTTTTTTCACTAAGGTGTTTGAGGAGGTAGATCATGGTAATGAATATGATATTGTGTATATGGACTTCAGTAAGGCTTTCGATAAAGTTCCACTTCAGAGGCTACTGAGGAAACTTAAGACACACGGAATAGGAGGAGAAATTTTTTCCTGGGTAGACGCATGGTTGACTAATAGGCGGCAGAGTGTTTGCATAAATGGAGAGAAATCAGAATGGGGGCGCGTCTCAAGCGGTGTTCCACAGGGGTCAGTTTTGGGCCCCCTGTTGTTTACAATTTACATAAACGACATAGATGAGGGAATAAATAGTAGCATAAGTAAATTTGCTGTTGACACCAAAATAGGCCGTCCAATTCATTCAAATGAGGACATTAGAGCACTCCAGGATGATTTGAATAGACTGATGAAGTGGTCGGAGAAGTGGCAGATGCAGTTTAATGTAAACAAATGCAAAGTTCTAAATGTTGGGCAGGACAATAACCATGCCACATATAAGCTGAATAATATAGATCTTATTACTTGTAATTGCGAGAAGGATTTAGGAGTTCTGGTTAGTAGTAATCTGAAGCCTAGACAACAGTGCATAAGTGTTCGCAATAAAGCTAACAGAATCCTTAGCTTCATATCAAGAAGTATAAATAACAGAAGTCCTCAGGTTGTTCTTCAACTCTATATATCTTTGGTTAGGCCTCATTTAGATTATGCTGCACAGTTCTGGTCACCGTATTACAGAATGGATATAAATGCACTGGAAAACGTACAAAGGAGGATGACAAAGTTGATCCCTTGTATCAGAAATCTTCCCTATGAGGATAGACTGAGGGCCCTGAATCTGCACTCTTAGAAAGACGTAGAATTAGGGGGATATGATTGAGGTGTACAAATGGAAAACAGGAATAAACAAAGGGGATGTAAATAGCGTGCTGAAAATATCCAACCAAGACAGGACTCGCAGCAATGGTTTCAAGTTGGAAAAGTTCAGATTCAGGAAGGATATAGGAAAGCACTGGTTTGGTAATAGAGTTGTGGATGAGTGGAACAAACTCCCGAGTACCGTCATAGATGCTAAGACGTTGTGTAGTTTTAAAAATAGGTTAGATAAATACATGGGTGGGTGTGGATGGGTGTGAGTTTGGATCTGACTAGCTTGTACTAGGTCAGATGCAGTGCTCCTTCTTTAAGTGAATGTAACCTGACCTGTACTAATTCCTTAAGTGGAAGTGACCTGACCAGGTGGTCGGCTGGACAATTATATGAGTGGGTGCGGTTGGGTGTGAATTGGTCCTGACTAGCTTGTGCTACTAGGTCAGATGCAGTGCTCCTTCCTTAAGTGAATGTAACCTGACTTGGCTGGGTCGGGGCATTGGCTTAAGCCGTTGGAGATTTGGACCTGCCTCGCATGGGCCAGTAGGCTTGCTGCAGTGTTCCTTCTTTCTTATGTTCTTATGTCTTGGACTCAAACACCCCATGGTTCCAAAGCATGTAGTTTTCCTGACGCTAATGACACCCATGGTGCCATACATGGACTTCTGAGCTAAATCCTCATATTACTTTACATAAATTCATCCATTTAAGATTACCAGGTCACATATTTCTCTTCTATCTTCTAGCTAATTTTCTACGATATTGTAATTGTTAGTATAAGCTACAGTATATTCAAATTGAAGAGATGAAGAAGGGATGTAAACAATACAGTTACTGAGTGTAACTGTCTTTTGTATTACGTACACTGTGGCAAAGCATTTGTAATATTCATTATTCATAATAAAATTTTGTAACTGTCATGGCAATGGCCAAGAAAAACAGCCACATTGTTAACTATATTAAAAACAATTATAATATATTAATCCTGGGGGATGGGAAATTGAAAAAAAGTGTATTTGAAAATATACTTCATAAGAAATAATGATATACCTGGACCTTAGTGGTAATTATCATAACTGGCATTAACATTATAGTTAAGAAACAATTCTTAAAGCTCATAGATGTATTAATAATAATTATATACATATTCAAAGACTGAAAGACTAACAATTATGTGACCCTAGCAAGAAGGTATAGAGCAGTGACAGTAGTTTGTACGATGAAACTGTTTGTCTTTGTAAAGGATAGTTCCCTCTACTATCCCGAATCAACAGAGGGAAACACTCAGAAGAATCATCGCGCCTACTGACTTCCCAACTCTCAATGAAATAAGACGATAAATAAGTCTTTATTCGTAGAATCCACTGGCACACACACACACACACACACACACACACACACACACACGCTAAAAATGCATCTCACAATAACGTTTTACAACTATCAATATTTACAGACAATATGAGCATTATAAAAAACTCACAAATAGTTGTTAAAAGCTGTCAGCTAATAAATACAAAATATATAAAGTATTTAAACATTATAAAATAACACCGTATTTTACATGAATCAAAAACAATGATATCATAGGCTTCAATAAATACAAAAGTGCTTACATAATATATTTAATATATCTATTAAACATCACGATACATTATGCCTCCCACTCAACTCGTGATAATATTACAATTACTCCTCGAATAACATCCATAATAATAAAATGCCAATGTAAATCACTATTACAATAAACCGTATTACCATATTACAATAAACTGTATAACAGTAACACAAAAACTAAATATTATGAAATAAGAACTATATATTACAATAATAAAAAATATCAGTTCATATGCTTCCATAAAGCCTAAGACCCGTACAAAATAATGCATTATCCGTACATAATTCCATAATATATTTAATATATCGTATCAATATAAAAAAAAAATTAAACCTTGAACTAGGGAATATAACCCCTTAACATCTGAAACTCTAAACAATATTGGTATAAAAGAAAACCGTATAGTATGCTATTTCTCCAACACATTGCAGCACATATAATATGAATTAAGGAACCAGCATTGGTAGTTCTTATAATAAACAAGACTTGAAAATTTGAAAAACATTATAAACACATCCGCTCAACACTTTAGAAAACCCCTGCTTTCGTACTCCATTTCCTTGAACATGTCCTTCGTCACGTCATATTGTAAGTATAGTTCATCCAGATACACACTTTCTTTCTCCTATACCTATGCTCCCCCTTTCGCGTCAGATATCTTTACCCCAGCTCTCAACAACAGAGTATATTTGTTTCCAGTCTTCCCCCCTTCCCCCTAGTAACATACTGCTAGGCTCCTAGAAACCACATGCAACACAAAATCTACCCCCTCTCAACCTACTCCCTTCCTACAAAGAATCCAGTCCATTCCAGCTCTTCGTAATAACTTTGCTACCGTTAATGATCAATATCCCTCAGAGAAACACGATGCCCATTTACCTCCATATAATATCCTGTTCCTACACATCGACCGATATACGATATACGCGACCCGCTAATGCTCTTACCCTACAGGCCCCACCCACCTCCCTCATTCCCCATGAGACATACAAAAAATCTGCGACTACATACATGATTGCCCTCCCCACCTCCCTCCGTACGCCCCCCACATCAAAACTTAAAGTCCTTAAGGGTGAAAACTTCCCCCCTCTCCCACCAATACGATCAACCTTGCAAACCACATCCTCACCACCTCTAAAGATTCACAAAAGTAGACAGCATGATATGCCGTCTCCTCATCCCCACACCTCTAGACATGCATTTGTACTTACCAGCCCCATTCTATATAATTCCGATCTTCACGCCAATATACCCAATAAAAATCTGTATGCCACTTCCCTAACCTTAGGCATTATACGCATCTTCCTAACCCCCCAATCTCCATCCAATTATAAACCGGAAAATTCTCCTGCCCCTGCATCACCCCTCCCTTTTCGCTCCCCCTCCCCAACCTGCCCAACTTTACCCTTTTAGGCTCCCCCACTGCCCATATCCTCACACACCGGCAGATCCCTCCCCTCCCACCACTTTCGTACATCCTCCATGACCTTTCCTACACATCTTCCCCGCACCCCTCCCCCTTTCCTTAAAGAACACTGTTTCACATACACTGCTTTCACACGACTTTCTAAAGGAATAAGACCCAACCCTCCTCTCCGGACATTCATCATTATAACCTCCTTTCTAAGCCACGGCCTTCCATACCCCCACACATACCTTACACTTTATTTTGTAAATCCCTGATATCTTCCATCCTCAAAGGATATACGGCAGCTACATTCCACACCTTACTATATACAAGGGTGTTCACCACCACCATCACCCTCTGCATCAGTGTTACGTCAGCCGCCCTCCAACCCCTGATTCTACCCAGAGCCCTACCCACCACCTTCTCAGAGTTCACCTGCCTGGCCACTCGCACATCCGCCATATACACCTGTCTCTCCAACTTTCCATTCACATGAACACGCACCTTTGCAGAACTATACAAAGTCTCCACCCATTCAGCAATTTCCTCTCCATATCCCTGTCTCCTTAATATAATCCCCAACATTCTTCTATCCACACAATCATAGCCTTCCTTCCAATCAATTCCCAAAACACTTCTTCCCCCTCTACCCTCAATAAAATCCCTGATAATTCCATGTCCTGCACTCATACTTCTACCAGGTATACCTAACTGCCCCTGTTATATGACTTTGTCAATCACTAATTTCATTATATTACCCAATATTTTTGCAAAGATTTTATAATCCCCACACATGAGGGATAAGGCCCTATAATTTCCCAAGCTTCTCCCCTCCCTTTTTTTCGGAACCAGAACAACTACCCCCATACCCTGCATCTCCCCCAACCTTCACCCTTCTTTTATATAATTGAACAAGAGCACTAAACATTCTCTCAACGTCTTCCAGTGTACAACATAGAAATCATTTGGTATCCAGTCTATACCTGGTGTCTTTCCTAAACTTAAACTAGCCACTGCTTCCCCCACCTCCTGCTCACTTATATTTCCACCCAACCCCTCACACTCTTTCCCTAAACGACACAAGATTCCTTCCCCAATAACCTCTCCCTCCCTACCCCCCTATTCTTTTCTAATTTCCTCTTAAACCAATGATCAGCATAATTGCTTATGCCATCCGTCGTTCCTAACACTTGTCCCACATCATATCCACCTACCCCTGTACACACCTCTACCCCCATAATCGTAGTACACCTCTGCCTGTCTCTGAACCGTCGCAACACGTAACTGGATGGTTTATCGCCCCATAACGCCTCCTCAATACCTCCCTTAACTCTTATTGCATCAAAACGATCATTTTGAATGTCCTTTAACCTACCCCTCAACTCCTCTATTTCTGCATATTTACAACCCCCTCCCACCTCCTCATAACATTCCTGTAGCTGACACTCCAAATTCTTCTGAAGACCAAACTTCCACCCAGCCTCCTCCCTGCCTCTATTTCTGTAAAAATCCCTGATGCCCGTCTTCACACATTTTTCCCACCATTTTAAAAAATCCTTCTCCCATTCCCCTGCCCCTTCTAACCATAAGAACCCCCCCCCCCACAATTCCGCAAACAATGTTTGCTCCCCATCCCCCTCAGCAAACGTACATTCATCTTCCAAAAACTACTGTACCTGCATACCATTCCCTCTCACGCCACCTCCACTAAGACACCACAATGATCTGAAAAACCAATATCTAGCATTTGAACCCTCCCCACTGTAACAGCCTTCGTATCATACAACAGTGTAATGATAAGCAACCCTCTCAAATGAAAAGTTAAAACTTCCCTCACAAACTCTTCCTTAACTCTACGATTAGTCAGCAGGCATGTAAATTCCTATAAAGCACACCCAAATGCCTCCGCAATCCACATCCACCAGCACCACCCGCCCCCCTTCCCCTTCCTCCCAAGCTAACAAATGGAAGGAACTGGATTCTTTCAAACCCACCGCTACCCCACCCTTGAACTTCCCTGAGCTACCTGCAAACATTTAATACCCCTTCAGTCTCAAATCTCTACCACACCTAAAGTTATGCGCTTGTATAAAACACACGTCTACATCATATTACTTCCATCCAACTTCACTTTATTTCTGCCCTAAGGCCATTTGCATTTATAGTTAAACACTGGAATACGTCAACAGGGGCTTTCCTCTGTTTCTGTGTTCTACCCGCGGCACTCTTCACTGGTCCTCCTTTATCCCTGACACTTCTCACACCATGATCCCCTACCCTACCCTCTACTCCCACTTTCCCCTTTCCTGTCACCTCCACCTATGCCTTCTTGCCAGGACGCTGGGCAGGTGTTAGAACATCATCATCTGACGTTTCTCCGGTCCTCTTTTCTAGATTCTGCCCCTACCTCCATCACATCCTTCTCCCCATCCCTATGCACAACAGCCTCCACTTCTTGTACCTGTAACCTGTCTGCCCCATCCTCTAACACACTATCAGCCTGAAGTAGCCTTTACTCCTCACTCTGCAATGTCTTTTCCGTTCCAGAGGCATCCACCTCTGAACCATCCAGAAACGTGCGTATCATCTCTTGCACCAATTTCGGCAATTCATTTTTTGAAGATCTCTCACCACCATTCCATCAGACTCAGTTGCATTTCCCGACTCAACCATTGGTGGAGCACTCAGCTCTTCAGAGAGCGTCACACAACGTTCTCCCACTGCTTGTACCACATCCACCTAACTGGTTTTACCCAGCTCCACCACATTCGCTGGTGTGAGCTCTTCAAAGGGAGGTGTACCACAGGTATCTTAGGAGCCATCATTCTTGAGGCCATTGTGGCGTATGGGCTCCCACGATAACATGGAATGTATGGTTTGCTACTACTTAGCTTATTTATGAATCCAAGATGTCGCAGCCTTCCCCAACACCTTCTCAGGGGATCCATCTATGGCCTCATTCTCCACAGGGCTGTATGGAAAAAATACACGTGGTTTATTATAATATATTGCCCCAAAGGAGCGTATGTCCATATTTCAGTCTTTGATTCCAGACTGAATTTACACTCACGTGTTTGGACTAAAAAGTCCACGCATAACCGCCGTCAATAGGTAAAAATTTAATGTTCTTGACTACAAGAACTGCGCAGCCCCCTGTTTGACCAGAACATCAAATTCTTACCTTGCTCGTGTAACTTTGAGCGATGGTGTTGGCTCCACCATATACGGCGGAAATGCTGTCTTGATTGTAGAATGCCGCTGAAGAATCCGTCTTGTTTCGATGGAGTTCACTTGCGATTGTCTCTACGTTTCTCTTTTTGCAGTAAGAAGCTGCGCACACTTCTGAATATACTGCAATGTTGATGTTATTCACTAAACGCGCTGCAACAGAGTTTTTATCTCATTTCCCGGCGTTAGTGGAGATTAAATTATTAACGGACGCGTCGACTATTGTCTATGTTGATTTACGTCGCCTCGCGCCGCATGACCCCTAGAGTCGTATGACCTCTACGGAGCCTGTATTCAATCTGCCCCTCATGCTGCCTTGTGGCTCGTGCCTCGTGCAGCCATGTGGTGCCACGAGGTGCTGTGGTCAGCACAATTCTTGACACACTGTTGACAGTACATCTGGCTTGAATTAAATTGTTTTTCTCAGCCAGACGCGCCTCCTCTGGCCCTTTCCTAAGGGAGGAAAGGGTGAGGGCCCTTAACAAGGGTAGTAAGGGCGCATACCCCCCTCCTTTGGAGAATTTTCTCCACAGCCATGATGTTGGGACACCCCACCGCCATGTGATCATATGCCCGACAAACTCTACATAAGTGACAAAAACTTGCGTTCTAAAGTCCTCCAGCATGACATAGGACAGTATGGGGCGTTTTAAGGACATTTTTAAAGTATATGAGCCCTCAGGCAAACCGGCATATATTCCGTCAGTCCAACGTCCCATTGTTGTCGTATGCACCACTCCATAACTTTGAAAAACTTCACTGAGGTTTAATCCATAGGCCTCAAAAGGCACGTTTTGCACACGAACATAAGTGTATTGTGTTGAGGCATCCCTGAGCCTGACCTCTAACCCAGTGATGACAGTGACACACTGCTCCTGGAACCTCTCCACTGTCCTGTCGTACGCCTCTACAGTGCTGAACTTCACAAAGATCCTCTTCGAGCCATTCAACGCAATGCCATAGAGATCATCGTTGCTAACACCATAGGTGTCGCGAAGAATTGCTGGTAGCAAAACAGAAGCGTTAGCCGGGTAAACAGCTCCCTGTAGCAGATCAACACATACCGTCTTGCTTCTCCTCGTACTACTATACTCCATCTTGCAGTAAAGCCGGAAGGTGCGCAAAGACCAGATCAGGAGCAACTACGCAGCACAACCTTTCGGCCCGAGAGCGAAGAGGTCGATGCAAAAAAAAAGAAATAAACAAAAACAGGAAAGACTGCTGTACCACCAGCGGGAAGGTGTCATGCTCGCCTACCTCACTCAAGACCTGCCTTCAGACCTCAGCTCTTACCTGGCTACATAACTTGACTAAGCTGGAATTACATCACCAACAGGCGACAGCTTTCAATGTATTGAAACCTTGACATAGAATTATGAATAATTATGAAACTCGGCAAGAATCCACAAATAAACAAAATAATCGTGAACGCAAAGTGTCTATTTAGATGCACATAAATCTATACACGTTCACATATTCACATAATACATGATACAAATTATACATAATACACGTTCCTAACTTAAAGACTATAAATACCTATTTCTACGTCAGTCATATTTCGGTTATAGGCATACAGACAAGTGTAGACAAAACATTACATATAATATTTATATATATATATACAGTGGACCTCCGGTTTTCGTAATAAATTCATTCCAGAATGCTGTTCAAGTGCCGTTACCAAATGAATTTGTTCCCATAAGGAATAATGTAAATTAGATTAGTCCTTTTAGACCCCAAAGATACACTTACAAAAGCACTTACAAAAATACACTTTCATAATTGTTCGAGTTTGGAGCAGTACGAAAACCGGGGGTCCAACGTGTGTGTGTGTGTGTATATATATATATATATATATATATATATATATATATATATATATATATATATCGTGCCGAATAGGTAAACTTAGTCAATTAGCATGAACTCGTTTAAAATTAAGTCCTTTCTAAAAAAATTCTTATACGTTTAAAGATACGTTTTTTCATTTATGTTAATGTAAAAATTAATAACTTTGTACCAAAAGTACCTTAGAAAACTTACCTAACCTTATTATAACAAGCGCCATTTAATTTAGCCTAATCCAATTAAATATATTTTAGACAAGTTTAAAATAATTTAATAATAATCAAACACAATGAAATATATATTTTTCGTTGGGGTCTGAATGATTTTTGTGAAATTGTTGCATACACAAATTTGTGTGTGTGTGTGTGTGTGTGTGTGTGTGTGTGTGTGTGTGCGCGCGTGTGTGTGCGTGTGTGTATGTACTCTCCTATTTGTGGTTGCAGGGGTCGAGTCATAGCTCCTGGCCCCGCCTCTTTGCTGATCGCTTCCAGGTCCTCTCTTTCCCTGCTCCATGAGCTCTATCAAACTTCGTCTTAAAACTACGTGTGGTTCCTGCCTCCACTACGTCACTGAGCAGACTGTTCCACTTCATGACAACTCTGTGACTGAAGAAATACCTCCTAGCATCCCTCTGACTCATGTGAGTCGTAAGCTTTCAATTATGACCCCTTGTTTCTGTCTCCCATCTCTTGAACATCCTGTTTCTGTCCAACTTGTCAATTCCTCACAGTATTTTATATATCGTTATCATGTCTTCCCTAACCCTCCTGTCCTCCAGTGTCGTCAGGCCGATTTCCCTTAACCTTTCTTCGTTGGACATTCCCCTGAGCTCTGGAACTAACCTTGTCGCAAACCATTGCACTTTCTCTAATTTCTTGACGTGCTTGACCAGGTGTGGGTTCCAGACTGGTGCTGCATACTCTAGTATGGGCCTGACGTACACGGTGTACAGTGTCTTGAACGATTCCTTAAGGTATCGGAACGCTAATCTTTGGTTTGCCAGTCTCCCATATGCTGCCGCAGTTATCTGGTTTATGTGTGCTTCCGGAGACGTGCTTGGTGTTATACTCACCCCAAGGTCTTTCTCCTTTAACGAGGTTTGTAGTTTTTCTCCACCTAGCCTGTACTCTGCGGTTTGCTTTGCCTTTCCCCGATCTTCATGAGTTTGCATTTGGTGGGATTAAATTCGAAAAGCCAGTTGTTGGACCAGGTGTCCAGCTTGTCCAGATCTCTTTGAAGTCCTGCTTGGTCCTCATCCGATTTTATTCTCCTCATTAGTTTCACATCATCTGCGAACAGACACACTTCTGAGTCTATCCCGTCCGTCATGTAATTCACATATACCAAGAATAGCACTGGTCCTAGGACTGACCCCTGCGGGACCCCGCTCGTCACAGGCGCCCACTGTGATATCTCATCACGCACCATGACCCGTTGTTACCTCCCTGTCAATTATTCCCTGATCCAATGCAGTGCCCTTCCTGTTATACACGCTTGGTCCTCCAGCTTCTTCACTAATCTCATATGAGGAACTGTGTCGAAGGCCTTCCTGCAGTCCAGGAAAATGCAATCAACCCACCCCTCTCTCTCATGTCTTACCTCTGTTACTTTGTCATAGAACTCCAGGAGGTTTGTTACACAGGAGTTTGCAAGACAGCACGTCTTGCGTTGATAATCCTGTGCCGTTCCAGTTGCTCCACCACTCTTTCCCTGATGATTTTCTCCACGGCTTTGCACACTATACACGTAAGTGACACTGGTCTATAGTTTAGTGCCTCTTTTTTGTCTCCTTTCTTAAAAATGGAAACTACATTTGCCTTTTTCCATACCTCAGGTAGCTGCCCAGTTTCAAGGGATGTGTTGAATATTGTGGTTAGTGGCACACTAACTAACTGCTTCACCTCCTCCTCAGTTGTGTGTATGCCATCCAACACTTGGTATATTCCCTGTTGGTGTCCCGCTCTGTCCTGTCTACCCAGACGCCTTCCTGCCTCAATTGTGAATACCTCCTTAAACCTCGAGTTGTGTGTGTGTGTGTGTGTGTGTGTGTGTGTGTGTGTACTCACCTAATTGTACTCACCTAATTGTGGTTGCAGGGGTCGAGACTCAGCTCCTGGCCCCGCCTCTTCGCTGTCCGCTACTGGGTCTCTGCTCTCCCTGCTCCATGAGCTTTATCATACCTCGTCTTAAAACTATGTATGGTTCCTGCCTCCACTATATCTTTCTCTAGACTATTCCACTTCCTGACTACTCTGTGGCTGAAGAAATGCTTCCTAACATCCCTTTGACTCATCTGAGTCTTCAGCTTCCAGTTGTGTCCCCTTGTTTCTGTGTTCCCTCTCTGGAACATCCTGTCCCTGTCTACCTTGTCGATTCCCCGCAGTATTTTGTATGTCGTTATCATGTCTCCTCTGACAAGGTGTGTGTGTGTGTGTGTGTGTGTGTGTGTGTGTGTGTGTGTTTGTGTGTGTGTGTTTTGTGTCACTAATTTTTCTTAAGTTTCTTTTATGCCTCCTTGTCCTAGTTTCTCTTGTGTCAGATTATTATTATTCTGACTGTCAGTGCTTCTGAGTATCCTGTATGCAGTGGTCATCTCATCCCAGAAATTTTTCCCTTTAGAGGCTATCTGTTTCAGTTCCTTTATCTTCTTTTCATAATGCTCACCACTCATTTTGAAAACTGGACTGATAAATAACCTCAGAACTGTGTCTAAATTTTGTACGTCCTGGGCAATGTGTGGACTCCATCCAGCTGCATCAGTCTCTAAGATGTATCTGACCTATATCGTGAACATTTTTTTAAATTTGCAAGTTTTCTATATACTGCTAATGAGAAGCAATTAATGACTTTTTTCAGGTAAGATGGTCAGGCAATGCTGAATTAGTCAAGTTCACGAAACATGAGGCAAACACCCATTCGCGTCCTTCATGGGGGCGGCTTTCCAACTCATCGCAGTGTCCACTGCTTGGTATGTAAATAGTGACAGACAGCACCAAACACTTCCCTGTCTCTCCAAGCTCACTCAATATCAACTATATACATATCATGAAAATGGTAAATAATAAGTGAAACAAATGTGTTATTACATCAAAGTGCCTGGGCATTATCTCATTTATGGACTATGATAGGTATCCCTTATTATAATAAACAATAATAATAACAACAATTAACATTAATATTTCGTCTCAAATAACAAACATAAAATAATGTACATATGTAAGTTGCATACCCAAGTCCATTTAAGTGTTGCACCAGGATAACTGGTGAAAGTGTAGCAGTGTTTTACTGATACTCTCTTTGAAGTTCAGAAACACCAGCCTTCCACTCTGTGTTCAATAACGCAAAAAAAATGTTTCTTGCAGAGTAGACAGTGCTAAGAAATTCAAAGTTTTGAAATGATATTAAGCAAGAATGTATTTGCTAGTGAGACTGTGTATACGGAGACAAAGCAAACACTCACATCGCATTCTGTTTGAAGACAAAAAGGGCCATCTGCTGAGTGAGCGATGTGTGGAGGAAAACAAGGCTTTATCTAGCAGTTTTCTAAATGGAACCAATGGCCTCCAGTTGTGGTGTAAGTAGTGCATGTCAGCACCAGGCACTCCCTGTGCCTCACT
>WNWK01014739.1:47500-50241 GCA_009830355.1 Cherax destructor
ATATATATATATATATATATATATATATATATATATATATATATATATATATATATTCCTTGTTAGCATGAATAAAGTCAGGCTGGTTATTTCCTCTAGTTGTTGTGTGTCAAACTGTTCTAACAAAAAAAACTGTCATGGATCGTATTAAGAAAGAAGCTGAACTCAAAATTTCCTGTCAAATTGTTCCAACCAATTAGGCTAAAGTTAAGATGTACCCTTAACACAACAAATTCGTATCTAGATATCTTAGTTAATCACACCTAAGATGAAACTGTAGCCAAATGGATACAGTTTCAGTAGCTACCACTTTAACAACTTGTCTAAAGCAACAGTTCAAATTATTTTTGACATACATCGCCACTCCACCACACTTCCTGTTGATCCTATCGGTGTGGAATAAATTATTGCCTTGTATGTGACATTCAGAATGCACTTCGGGTTGAACCAGGTCTATTATAGCATTATCTATACTTCAGCGCATGCAATTAATCTTAGTTTATCTCTCTAATTTCTAGTGTTCCTACTAGGGGTTTAGTCATTCGCTGCTCTCTACTCTGTTCATCAGTTCTTGCGCTTTTATTGGTAACCATATGATGAACAATGTCATTTGACCAATTACTAAGGTAAGATATTCGCAATTTATGCTGCTTACATCCCTCGTACTGCAGCCTATTTGTTTCCCACACACACTCATACCTGTATCTTCTTTTAGTTTCATAATCCCAGACAACTCAGAGACAGTCCCCTCGTCAGAGTTGACTAAGGCTATCGGCTCTGCCCCAGTCCACATATTATGTTTACCATAGAAACTGTCTCAGTTGTTATTGAATGCAATTTACAACATTTGCCCTAGACTACCATTCACTGTCCACTCCTCTTATATGCAAAATGCTACATATGATCGGAACCCTTCCGTTAGACATAATTATGTCTATAGTTTACTTGTACATATCTAGCAGCTCCTCACCTGCCCTTCTCAATATCATTTCAATCATCACTGTTGCAGATAATGAACATATTTCCATTACCCGACATGATGTTATCCAACCTGTTTACTATGTTACCAACACCAACTAAAGGGACACACACACTGTCTTAAATTTGTATTGCTGTTACAGACGACACGGTCCATATATCTTAACTGTAAGTCACCGACCACAAATATACTCCTACCTTTATTAACAGTGGAATTGATCACTCCATTATTTTTACTGTCCACTGAAGTACTTCAATCCTGCAGAACAAAAACGCGATTCTTTACCTTCACATCATCTATTGTAACATTCCCCACTTTGATGTTTCTAGATTTGTATTAACCACTCCTAGGTGTTACTGCTGCCAACCTGTTCCTAACTGCTGGTAACCTATTTCACTAACGTCAACCACTTTACATTCTTTGTTATACTTGTACAGGTGAATTTTCAGTTTCTTACTTTCCTCACTAAGAAGTGGAACCTTCTCTTTCAACACCTTGAAATTAACAAGACTACAGAAACAAGCCATGGTGCACTATAACATCCACACTAATCCCCAAACATAACTCAAGGCAGGTAACAACCTCTCTTGACCACTGGCCTCAGTGAACATACGTACATACACATATTGTATATACGTATAAGATAATTGCTATACACCACCAGTATAAAAAAGGGAACAGAGCCGTTGGACAGGAAAAAAATCGCTAACAGGAGTGTAATTTATTGAACAATTTGAACGGAATTGTGGGTTTACAATTTGTTGTTGATCCTGTAATTAAGTACAAAGTGATTCCCTTGTGGTATGGCTGCTGGATTACCAATACAGATTTATTGACCAACCATTACTTTATTAAAGATGAGGTGTTTTTTGTATCTACATTCAACAGAACACGCGAATTCTAGGCTTGATATTGTACATACTATATATATATATATATATATATATATATATATATATATATATATATATATATATATATATTTATATATATATATATATATATATATATATATATATATATATATTATATATATATATATATATATATATATATTATATATATATATATATATATATATTATATATATATATATATATATATATATATATATATATATATATATATATATATATATATATATATATATATATATATATATATATATATATATATATATATATATATATATATATATTATATATATATATATATATATATATATATTATATATATATATATATATATATATATATATATATATATATATATATATATATATATATATATATATATATTATATTATATATTATATATATATATATATAATATATATATATATATATATATATATATATATATATATATATATATATATATATATATATATATATATATTGCAGTGGCTCTGCGCCTTGCTGCCCCTATTCACACGGAATATACGTGTATTTGCAGCGATGCGCAAGCCGACCAATATGGTCTACATGGTCTTAACTTTTTCTAAAACCAAGGGTTGGCATGCAAGAAACAATGAGGTCAACGACATCATAAAGAGAACCCTTGCTAGCAGCTGGATGCCCAGCCGAGAGAAGCCTCGATCACTAGCAGCCAACAACGCCCACAACCCAGCAAACCGCCCGACGGGATCACAATCTATCCTTGGAAGAATGGCAAGCTCTTAGCATGGGATTATACCAGTGTGTCGACACTGGCTGACACCTCATCCATCACAGTGTTGGGCGACAGGGAGGAGCTGCTGACC